>JAOEHQ010048060.1:0-10436 GCA_025447715.1 Asclepias incarnata | reverse complement strand
AGGCTGTTTCCAGAGGACCTCCGGCCTAGGGCTTTCACCCTTGTAAAAATTTCTCGACGGCTTTGTCTCGATCTCAGATCTAGATCTAGATCTGAGAGAGAGCCGTTAGAGATAGAATCACTCTGCTCTGCTCAGAGAGAAAACTCTCGTGAGAGAGAAAACTCAAAGAGCCGTTAGTTGATTAAGTAGTGAATACTCAAAAACTTAACAAAAGAAGCCAATTCACCCTTTCACATCAAACCTGTGGTGGCAAGATCCGACCACATATCCGGCTACCACCAATATCCGACCACCAACCCACACCGCCAACATCAAGATCCACCTACCACCACCATCACCGTCCTCAGATTCGTGTCTCATCAGCCACCACCATCCTCAGATTCGTGTCTCATCAGCCGAATGGACTTTAGATGATGAAAGCTGAGATGGGTCGTCAACTAGGTCGTCAACCACAAAATCCTTCAACTTAATTACTCAACCAAAGTCCAACTCTCACTGAATATCCATACGATTGTTCATACACCCAAATGTAAGTAAACCCTCACAATACTCTTTTGTATTCGAACCTCAACCTTTGAGAGCAGCGACTGGTCGAATACAAGAAAGGAAAACCAACACCTCGTATGTTTATGATCGAAGAACATAACCTTGCTTGTTGTTGTGAATTCAACCTTTATGCTAGCCAAATACCCTAACATCCTTGTTGATAAATGGATTAGATTTGAGAAGTGGGGCAGATATGGAGATTTTGGAGGTGAAAATAATGATTGCTTTTGGTTGTGGTGGAAATAACTATAGATAAATAAATAGGAATAATTTTAATGATTTTTTGGGTTTTTAGGATTCTTGGGGAATAAAAGTAGTAAAAAAACAGGAATGTCCCTCACGTGACTTGCAGATGAGGGGAGTTAACGACATGAACGAAGGAAATTAACGGAAGTCAAACCATAGGAATCAGAAAAGCTCATTTTTAACGGCAGGAAAAAGAAGTGCGCTTTTTGAACAACCACATGGACGAAATTTGCATTTAACCCTAATTTTTATTAATTTGGTGCACAAAACATATGTGAAAAATATTCAATAGTTTCTCAATTATTTTGAGGATTTTGGTAAATTTTAAGGATGATAATAAGTGTTTTCTAAAAAAAATAAATAATTCAAGGGAATCATGAAAAACGAAGAACGAGTTCAAATGTAAGTTTTTAAAAATAATTTTCATTAAAAAACGTAAAACTCTTTTTGCCAGCTTATAACCTTCCCATTGGAAAACTTATTTTTATAGTTCTAAATATTTTTTACTTCAGAAATGATAAACTCCTTATTTTTTCTTCAAACTTGCAACTAAACGTGTTTTTAAAATTTTTAAGGATTTTTCTATAAATAAAAACCTTTGAAATTTTGAAAAGGTTTTGTGTAAACGCATGCTAAGGTTTTCAACAATTAGTAGGGGAAAATAGAATGATACGACGTATTAAAGTATTATTATTAAATTTCCTTGGATGCGTTTAATTGTGTAAACTTGGAGTAATCGAAGGAAATTTTTTTAAATAAAATAGAAAACGTGTTCGAATAAGATTTTGTTTTCTAGAAATTTTTTCCGTGACTTTATAAGTTATTAGGACACTTGAAAAACGCAATTTTATATTTGTTTCGAAGTATTTTAGTATTTTCCATTTCACAAAGAGAAAACTTCTTGTTTTTTTTTCAAACTTCACACTAAATGCATTTTCAAATTTTTAAATGTTTTTTGAGATTAAAGGCGCTTTTCTTGAAAAATGAAGATAAACTTTTACAACTAAACACAAACTATATGAAGTTCATTATATTATATTATATTATATTATATATGTTTCGGTTCAAATAAAACAAGTATTAAAGTAAAACATATAAAATAATCATTTCTCTTAACTGAAAATTATTGTGTATCATGAAAATCTTCGTGTATCAGTATATACTTGTGCTCTATGAATCTTCATGCATCAAGTTTATCATGATCCAAAGGTCAAGATCCTATCCTATTTGTTTTACTTTAATACTTGTTTTACAATAGGATAGTGATATTGGTATCATTATTTTTGATATATCTATCATAAGATACAATAAGTTATGCATACAATACAACTATTTATTGCACAATGTTGGTAAATATATAAAAAAAAACAGGGTACGAATATCATTACCCTTTACAATAACCAGCTCCTATATTATATATATAATTAAAGTTCATGGTTATGAACAGTAACCTGAGCTTTAATTATATATATAAGAGATCTATGAAAAATTAGAACAAAAAGGCAATAGAAGGATTGGTTGAAGGCTCCTTGACATATATCAATGGTCATGGGTTCAAGCCTTTCTTCTCCCTTTTTTATAATTAAAGTTCATGGTTATGAACAGTAACCTGAGCTTTAATTATATATATAAGAGATCTATGAAAAATTAGAAAAAAAAAAGCAATAGAAGGATTGGTTGAAGGCTCCTTGACATATATCAATGGTCATGGGTTGAAACCCTTCTTCTCCCCTTTTCTATGGTTTTTTTTTTTTTTTTTGGTTCTTAATGTTTTTAAAAGTTATACATTTAACCCCCTTGCCTTTTTCTATTTTTGGTTGGTTTGTTTTAAAAGTTACACATTTAACCTTTCAGTTTTATATTTTATAAAAGTGATTTTTCTTTTTGGTTTTAATTTTGTTTTTTGCTCTCCTTTGTTTTTTTTTTCTTTTTTGATTTTATTGTACAAAACAAACGTATATATTTTTATTTTGTATTGCAAGCTTTTTTTTTACGTGTTTGTTTATTGTATTTCTTTTAAACACATAAATTTGATATGTCAAACTTTTGAACAAACATACGTGATTGTTGGTTTTCTGGTGAACTTCTTTTCGATTTTATATTTTGTAAGTGTTATTTTTTTGGTTTTATTTTATTGTTCTTCCCTCTTTTTTTTTCCCTTTTTGTTTTTCTTTTGACTTTATTGTACAAAATAAACGTATATATTTCTATTTCATAGTGCAAGGTTTTTTTTTTTCGTGGTGGTTGTATTTGCTTTTAAACACATAAATTTGATATGTCGAACTTTTGAACAAACATATGTGATTGTTGGTTTTTTTATGAACTTCTTTCCGGTTGTGAAACCGTATCAATAACAAATGCAAATATGATAATTTAAGTCCCGCAACGCGGGACTTTATACCTCCTAGTATATAATTATTAGACAACGTTATGAATAGTGTACCATTGCCACACAAATTGTGACAAGTGGCACTGTTAGACCTACACATGTATCCTCAACGTAGCCCTCTCCATTTCCGTCACGTCGCATCCCGTATCACCGTTCAGGTTTTGCCACGTCGTACCCCATTTGGGTTTTTTATCCTTGGTTTTATTCTTGGTTTATTTCACAGTATCTTCCCTTTTTGGTTTCCAACTAATATATTGAAAACTTTCATTCAACTTTTATGTTTTTCTTCATTTTTTATTTTTGGTTTGTTTGTATAAAATAAATATATGTATTCGATCCTGTAAATTTTTTAACATGGTTGTGATATTGCTCTTAAATAAATAACTATTTGATATGCGAAAGTTTATAGTAAACATATATAGCGACACAATATCAATAACAAAACTTAATCACAATAATTAAAACCACGTGACACGCAGTCGAAATGTGGTATTGCTCTTAAACTTTTGAGCAAACCTATACGGTTAACGTTATGAACAGTGACGGTCCGCTTGGCGACCTCTGATTCAACCACCTCACACCATGTATCACTATTCAGATTTTGCCACATCACACCACACTTGGCTTTTCTTCTTCGGGGTTTTTCTTGGTTTCCCAACTAATATACAGACTATTAAGATTTCGCCACAGCGCATCACGCTTGGGGTCTTTTTATTGTTTCTTGCACCACTTTTTTCACTTTCGGTATCCAACTAATATATTGAAAACTTTCAGTCAACTTTTTCTTTTTCTTTCGTTTTTTTTTATTTTTGTCTTTCTTGCACAAAATAAATATATGTATTCGATACTGCAAACTTTTGGACACGTTTATGGTATTGCCCTTATATAAATATCTATTTCATATGCCAAGGTTTTTAACAAACATATATAGCAACGTGAGGTATTGTCTTTAAATAAATATATATTTGATATGACAAATTTTTGAACAAACCTATCCACGACAAAATGGTTTTTAATTTGGCGGTTGTAGGTTCAACGCAAGTACACTAGCATAACGAAACCGTAGTAACACGATAATTGGGGCCCCGTGCTGCACTAGTTCATGTATGAAAAAGTGTCGCGGTATTAATCTAATAGATACAAGATTTGTATCATGTCATTGCATGAAGTTACAATATCATTTTCCAACTTCGTTGAAGGGTAAGGGTGCGTTTAGTTGGGAAAAATGTTTTTTAGGTTTCCATTCTATTTTATTTTTTAAATGGAAAGAGTTTTCTATCTCTAGAAAACAAATGAAAATTTTGAAAACGCGTTCAAAACTAAAAAATGTTATTTTCATTTTTCATATTAGAAAAAATGTTCTGATCTACTTGGTAAAGTGGGTAGGTGGGGTGGGGCGGGGGTGAGGGGCGACAGGAGGCATGGGTGGGGGCGGAGGGGAAGAGTTAAAATAATTTGAGGTTTCTAAAATTTAGAAAATAGAAAATGGAAAATATGGAAACAATAAAAAAGTATTTTCTAATTTTCCATTGAAAAGTGGAAAGTAGTATAATCTGTTTTCTTGAAAAAAAAAATTAGAAAACTATAATTTGATCGCATTTTCTGTTTTTTATGCTTTCTTAGAAAACAAAAATGAAAAACAAAGGTGTTTTCCAACTAAATGCGCCCTAGGTATTTGTGTCTTCAAAGGATACATAGAAGACATAGCCCTCTGAAGCATAATAGGTGTTCATGGATCTAATCATCTAAACACGGCATCATTAACAACCGAGACAAAACATGATTTACCCTTTAACAGTCATTAGACGAATGTCCGTGTGATGCAACAGCAATGGTTGTAAGCTATTGATGTAAAAGTTATTGATGGTGTCGACTGATGGTTGTGGCGTCCAATACAAGCTATTAATGTAAAGATTATTGATGTAAAAAGGAATATTATTGTTATTTTAAGAGTTAAAAGATAAATGTTGTAAATTAATTTCATTAAGGATATTTTATATATAAAGTGAAGATTTTAAAATAATAAGTAAACACGAAGAGGGTTGATGCTTGATATAGTAATATAGACATGCGTGACCACTAATAGCAAATATCACCATAATACATTGAATAGTACATTGAATGTTCTCAGTTCATTACAGACTACAGTAGTTAATAACTGTTGCTGCCAAATATTGTATGTATAATAATAATAAAACTATATGTAACTCCTTATAAATTACATTGAAAAGAAAAGGAGGAAACCCATTCAAGCCACGACTCAAGGAGTATCAAGTTACAAAAAAGAAAAAAAGGTAGGAAAATATAACACAAAAGTAGATAAAAGAATTTTCGAACACATCGCTGTAATTAACGACAAATGAGAGCTCCACCGGTTCTTCTATGGAGTAGTAAGAAAGATTGCGCGATCTTTCCTCATATCCTTGCTTGGTTCTGAATAAGTTGCTAACCGAAGTTTTTCGTTTATTTCTTTTTCTTTTTTCTTTCACATCCTCAAAGGGTTGAATGCTATTTACCAAACATCACGAAGGTATCTTCCAGACATTTGCAGATTCTTCACATAGAGTTCTGCCTTTGACGAGTCCAGAGATCCCTGAAAATCAACAAAAATTATGATAGTTTGGTTAGTTCAATTCTCAACGGTATGGAGTTGGTTAATCCGTAATATGTTGTCGGTGACCACATCCCTATTAATGACTCAACAAATGGATTCAGGCTGTAATTTTTCTCTAATGGCGAAAGTGTTTATCTAAAAGATATAGATCTGTAATCATATACATGAATAATTTATTTATACAACTCAAAAGGGGTAAGAAGAAAACAAACTTCTTGTGGTTCGACCTGACCTATTTTGACATGTAAAAGTACTAACAAAATATTCAATTTGACCTGAATCCCATTTTGAAACGGGTAGTGATAAACCAACACCACTTTTTATCCATTCACAACAATACCTGCATCAAACAGTTGTACAGTACAACCATATAATGCAAATATTGTTGTGAATGGATAAAAAGGGTTGAGTTTATCGCCTCCCTTTTGAAACATTACACGACATGTCCTACCAATTTTTGCAACCACGAAAATATGGATACTTAAACTCCACAGATGGTCAAATGTCTTTACATCCCTCAACTAATGAAAATGAGAGGATTTTAGAACGAAGTCGAGATGAGCAAATACACCAACTAAAAGACGCAGCACAGATACGACACCTCAAAAAAAGAGGCAACTTTTTGTGGCCCAGATGACATATCATTTTAATTTGATTCTCACTGAAATAACAAAGACAGCAACATGGACCCCAAAGTATTTTATACCATATCATTTATATGTCACCATCTCAGCCGACTTCAACCATATAATATACCTACTCCTCGTATACGTATGAATGAATAGCTACATAAATGTATAATTTAACGCAAATGAAATCTTAGATAGAATACAAATAACTAACCATAGATTATGTTGAAAAATTCAACGTACCTGTTCTTGGACAATGGTGTGGATAGTTCGATGTACATCTTTGGCCATGCCTTTGGCATCACCACATACATATAAATATGCTCCCTCAGAAAGCAAGTTCCAAATATCCGAAGCCTACAGGCACAATTGTGTATTAAAACAAAAAAACATGAAAAATTTATATAAAGAACTAAACAGAAAACGATGACATCAGTGAAATTGTTATTGGGGATTTCCCTACCTTCTGACTCATCTTGTGTTGCACATATTCCTTAGTGGGGCCTTCGCGGGAGAAGGCTAGAATAAGCTCAGAAAGAGCACCAGCCTCCACAAAGTTATTAAGCTCGTCCTTATATATGAAATCCTGAAGTGACATACAAAATTGTATGGTTATGAGTTACCCTACCAAACGATGGTGAATAAAGGTGGCAATTTCGGCCAATTTACTTATGAATGGGTCAATTTGTGTAATCTTTTATCTCTAACTAGTCAAACAGGTTGAAAGCCATCCAAAATGCAATTTTGATGCAGTAAACCTCCTTAATTGTCTTTTAAAATCATCTTCTAAAAAAACCCTCCCTCCCTCCCTCCCCCCCCCCCCCCCCCCTCCCTCTCTCTTCTTCTAATGTTGCCACCCCTGTGATTATAAAATAAGTGTGTTTTTACGTACCACTTTGCGATTCCTGCATCCAAAGAACAAAATGGATGATCCAAGCTCAGTTCCGGCTTCTTTCAGAGCTAATCTTTCTTGAAGGAAACCTCTAAATGGAGCTAATCCGGTGCCCGGGCCAATCATGATAACTGGGACCTTAGCGTCAGAAGGAAGTCTGAAATTAGATGTTCTAACATAAATAGGCGCCCAACTGCAATCTTGACTTTCGGTCATCGACACGGCATTCTGAAAATGAACCATAAAGTTCAAAAGGTTGACTAAAATAAAGTCAGAGTTGAAACTCCATTTTAGTTTCAGTCCACAAAATCAAGAAATACCTTCATCCAGGTAGAACAGACTCCTTTATGGAGGCGACCTGTTGGTGTTTTCTCATAAACTAGTGCACAAGTAACATGAATCCTATTTGGTGCCATCCTGCAATATCAAACGCATGTCAGTTTGTAAATGTTCGTAAATTTTGTTTTACTTTTGGTACATCAAAAAAGCTGCCATAATTCAGGTGGAATGTAAAAATACTTACTTGGGGGATGAAGAGATAGAGTAGTATCTGGGCTGCAAGCGTGGAGCAACAGATGCAAAGAAAACCCCGAGTGGAGGCTTGGCCGATGGGAAGGCCTCCATGACTTCAAGAAGGCTTCTATGGCTTGCAACTATCCATTGAGCATATTCATCCTGAAAACACATCAGTTTCTATAATAAGCCAACAAATATGAATCAAATTAAACATCTAAGACTATAAATTATTAGATACATACCTTTCCAGCAGGAGATGCAAGAAATTTCAATCTATCAGCTTCAGCGGGATCAGTGGCATGAGCAGCTAAAGCAAGCAAAGCCGACTGAAATACATAGGCATCATTAGCATTTGTTAATGATAAATTCAATTAGAAAGTCTGAACAGTTCGATTTCTAGATATACAAGGCGGCGTACCTTTTTGGGAGAGCTCAAAACATCTGCATAGCAAGCCAATGCTTTTCTTAAAGCACATGGAGGGAAAGGAGGTGGCAAGGTGGCACCGCCAAGTGGTGTCCCATCTTCTTTATCAGTATGGACCGAGAAGTAAGTGTCTGATGGTAAGCCTACTAATCTTTCTGCCTCATCAACAACTTCACTTAGATTCTCACAATAGACTCCAACATGGTCCCCGGTTTCATATCTGAAAAAAAAATATATAATTTAGTTCAAACAACAATTTACACATTGGGAACAGGTAATTTGAAAAGAGGAACTTACGATAGTCCAGTATTAGAGATGTCAAATTCCAGATGAATGCAAGACCGATCAGATTCAGGGGTGTGGAGTTCCTTTTTGACAGCCACATTGGATCTATAAGAAGCAGGGATTATGTCAGGTAGTAGAAGATGTAATAAGGTTTTGCAAATAGCAGATGGAATGGAAAACAATATGATACCTGCATGGATGTTGAGCATCATGGACAGCGTGACCGTTTGTCTGAATGTGATCATCATACATGTCTGGTTTGTCATAAAAGACAACACGGTATTCTGAAACAGCAGCTGTGTAGGGAGTGACAACAGCCGTATCATCCTCATCACGGAGCAATTGATCCAACTCAGGCCACACTAACTCTTTCCTGAAGAAGTGAAGTTCAGTAAAATATTACAATATGATCTGTTAACAATTACATGAATTTGACATACTAAATACAAAACGGGTATGCTTTTTTTCTCATTCTAATACCATGCAGTGAAGTCGTCTTCAATACATTGATCATCATCTCCCATACCCACTGGAACAAGGCGCTTTGCACCTGTAAATAGTGGTAAGTTCAACTTTACATGAAGGGGAAGCAATGAACCATTCACAAAGCAACATAATAAAATAAAGTACCCATTTCTAGACGCATTGCACCAATTAAAGCTAAAACTCAATAAATCATTCATCATCAACAAATTCTGTAACCCTCAATATAGTTAACAAAGTTTATATCATCTTCAATACAAAGGCAAATAGAGCATTTTTCAAAATTGTAAACAATATCATTTTTTTTTTCTTCACTTAAATACTTTCTTGGAGCATATTAACGCTTTGGAAGACGATTAACTGATATAAAGTTCCTCCTGTCTGTCTATGGTACATAAAGTGTTTTTAAGTTACTAACGTAAGCTGACAAATACAAAGTAATATCCTCTTAACAAAGCAACAATCTTTTTTAATCGAAAGCGAATATGTAAGGAAATGAACATACCCTGCTCTGCAAGACTATCATCGACCACCTTCGCAATCTAAATATAAGAAAAAATATACAAGAAATAAGAATACTAAATTTTGCATTAGAGTAATATATACCAGAAAATTTGCTACATTTGTTTGATATGACAAAACATCATTATCAGTTAGTCAGTTACCTTGTTGAAATGCTCGTACTGTCTATTGCCAAGGCCAAAAACTCCATACTTAAGCTTCGTAAGCCATTCCCCTTTGTCATCACCCTACACCGATATCAAGAAACGTTAAATCAACAGGAAAAAAAAGCCTGCTTATATACCACATTCCACGTTGATCTACTACTAGCACAATAAATAGTACCTCGGTAAACCATTTATAGAATCTAGCAGCATTATCCGTTGGCTCACCATCTCCATATCTACATAATTAATCATCCCACCAAATAATTCAATTAGTAACTACCTTACCAACTACCTACCACAATCTTTATACAGCTTATCAAATCACAACATTTGACCGAATTCCTCTTTCTTTTCCGAAAATGGGAAATTTAGTATGTTACAACATTGATAAACATAAAGACAAAATAAACGAGCAAGTAAACTTACGTAGCTAAAAAGAAAAAAGCCAAAGATTCTTTCTTTAGTTTCTCCGCATACTCATCATCATCAGCAGCATAATCATCCTACATACATTTTACCAAATACATAGAATCTATTAAAGCTTTCGGAATCTATATCTATGTCTATACTTCCAAACAAAAGTATCACAGAATCTAAACTCACCAAATCAACAATCTTAAACACCGCCTTTTCGTATCGAACTTTAGCTTCCTCTACAAGTGCCTTAAAACAACAAATCAAAGGTCAACCCTTTTCATAACTTCTTTCAAATCACAAAAATCTAATCTTTATTCCATTATATCC
>JAOEHQ010048059.1:0-21395 GCA_025447715.1 Asclepias incarnata | reverse complement strand
TGACCGGTTTTTTTTCCGGTTTTTTTAGCCCAAACCCGACCCGAACCGGAACTCAACCCGATTTTCAAACCGTTTTTTGAACCGAAACCCAAACCGGTTTGAAACCGGCGGTTTGGGTCAAACCCGAACCGGTACATGTGCTGATCAATTGTAGATGCCCTTAAGATTGTTCCTAATCAAGATTTTCTTACATTCACAGAAGTTGCTGATCTAAAACATGTAATAAAGTAAAATGAATCATTATTCAAGCGTTGTCAAGTACATGTGATTAAAATTACTCATTTTTCATAAAGTAATGATATATACGCAACCTTAGGTACTGCACCTTTCATATACCGGGGAATCGGGGATTCAATATGTATATTTAATAAACTTAGTGAGCAAAATGGAAACTTTTTTCTTAACAAATTCACATTATGAATCATATTATGAATCATTTCCCTTTTATAATAAACTAAAATACATTGTATTAGTGATAAGAATTTAAAGGATATGCATACAAGGATAACGTTGGGCTAGCAATAGAAATCACATCCCATTTCTGTAATTTACTTTTTTTCATGTTGATTTTGGGACTGATCGGTACAAAATCAATAATGGATCAATTATTTATTTTTTGGAAAAGTAATGATATACCCTTTTAAATAATCCAATTAACAACATGATGGTATACATGGAGCATGTAGCATAAAAAGATAGCCCGATGGTAGAAGACATGTAACATAAAAGCGAAGGTCATGAGTTCAAATCTCATCTATCTCTGTGATTAACTTTTTTTCATGTTGGTTTTAGGATTGGTCGGTAAAGGATTAATAAATAATAATGGGTCAGTTCCAATATTCTGAATAGTAATGGCATTGAACTTCACTTAACAACATGACCGTGATACATGGAAAGAGATTTAGGATGTATTATGAAAATAAATTTATTTTATTTTTCACAAAGGAGATTTATGGCTACTCAGGCTAAAAGAGATGCATGGCTGCAAAGTCTGCAACCTCTTGTATAAACCAATAATCTAACGCCCCGCCCTGGCATACATTTTTATAACATATGTCTTTTAGCCCATCTTTGGAGCTTGGATCATTGACAAGATGATAAGTACTATGCAGTATGCATGCAAGACTCAGATAATAGAAATATATGGATACTAGCCAAGTCATTTCTAATAAATAATTAAAAACATGTAAATGTGACAGGAGAAATGGTATTTCGCTCTATAATATAATCCTAACAATTTTATTAATGTCGCAATATAAGAAACATGTGTCATTTGTTAATGTTAATCCTATATCATCTATTAACTTTTGTCAAGTACTCTCTCTTTATCAAAATAAGTGTCTAAATGTCTACTTTATTTTATCTCAAATAAAAATGTTTACTTTTAAAAATAGCATATCAACTTTAGCATTTATTTTTGATGCATTTTTTCACAAAACAGATCCCTAAAAGTTTAATATTGTTATCTTGTTTTTATTTTGAACGGCAGAAAAACTGGTAACACCTCTTAGAATTGATGTGCCCACCCTGAGTTCGAATCCTGATAACGCCCTGAAAGGTTTGCTCCCCCATGTCTTGGATGGGTATAGCCGTATAGCGTTACAAAGGCCCCCTTCACAAATGTCTTTGGCAAGATTTGAACCCTCACCCCCCCAAGATAAAATCCTTTAGGGACAAACACCCTGACCATTAGACCAAGACCCCAATGGTTAATATTGTTATCTTGTTACCACACAATATAATAATTAAAGATCTCTTAATTTTTTTTTTATTTGTTAAACAGAACACTTGTTAGTATACAAAATAAATTTTGAAAAAGATATATCTATATATCATTAGTGGTAATAAAACGAAACATTTTCTCACACTTTAAGCAACAAGTAGGAGCGTATTTTGAACATTATTATCAATAATAAGATTATGTTTATATTTTAGGATTAAGATTCTTTGTCGGTTTTTCAGTTTAATAGGTTATATATACTAGATAGTTTTTGAAAGAAGTAAAATGGGAGGGTCATTTTACAAAGGAAAATTATATGATAACGACAAACCAGTAACTAGTGTGAGGGTATGGGTGAAAATTATATTACACATAAAAGCCGTTAGCCAATTCCTTCATAGAAGGATTGGCATGAGAGTCATTCAATGAATGAAGGCTTGACTTGGAGAAATCCAGTTTAAAGTTTAAGGGTGCATCGGGTTTTACCATTAATTCGTTGTCGTGCTTGTGAGCGGACGGGTTAGTAGGTTTTCCCCGAAACGTGGAGTGTTCAGCGGCCTAGGGGTTCCGTCCGCCTGGATAGGACGCTGCGTACGAAGTACCCAACATCATATTAGTTGACCGTTTAAAAAAAAAACACATAAAACCCGTGGATTTATCCATATCCTATCCACGGATAACTACAGATGATGTGGATGTAAATATGTAAAATGAAACTCACTCAACACATTTTTCATATCATTCTTATCCACGGATAAAAACACAAAATTATTGCTAATGCTATCTTATGCAATTATCCATTTTGTATATATAGAGAGAGCACAACTTGTAGAAAGAAATAAAATAACACTTCTTCAATATATAAGACAAGATGACAAAACCTAAATACTGTATCACATTAATAGTATTCCTTTTCAATTAAAGTATCTTTCATTCATATTCACACCATCCACATTTTCATCAATTAAATTAAATTAAATTAACAACAAAACTCAAAACACAATTAAATTGTGTGTTACTATTCCTAAAAAACAAATTCTATACCTCTACATTTCTAACCCTTATTATTTCCCTTAAAAAAAAAACAAAATTCCAAAATATAAATGACAAAAAAATAATAACACAAAAAAAATAATCAACTCTGTCAAAATGTTGGTACTGTTAATAGTGAAGAAAAAGACAATACAAATGGACTATGACAAATGGGCCCAAAATTAACAGAAATCCTAAATGAAGTAAAGTTTGGAACGAAAATGATATCTTTTACCTTCTAATAACTGATCGTAACACTTAAAATTAAAAGATGAAATTAACAGAGAGTCAGTGAATGACATCAAGTTATTAGGAGGATAAATCATTTCCCAATTTGGAATTGTCTTTTAAAAATAAAATTTATGATTTGTTTTGTAAAAAAGGGTAAATGGGTGGAAATCCTCTAGTCTCATGTACCGTCTTGATACCCAGATCGCACACCGCATATAACTCATGCCCGGTGACTCACCATCTCACACATGGATCACAATATATAGTTTTTTCATTTGCTTTTGGCAAGGTTTGAACTTGTGACATGCAACTTTCATCTGTAAACTCATTTGGTCACATGGTGGCGGTACCACTTCATGATGGATTTATGATTTGTTTTGTAACGACATGATTTAATCTACTTTCATAAAATTGCCTTTTCTTTTTGTAAAAACACAATCAATTACTTTTGTGTCAAACATGTTTTTCCAATATCTATATTGAACTTTTACTAAACATAACATTTAAGCCTATGATTAAGCAGAAGCAAGTGTTATACATAACAATTCAAAATGAATTTTAGAAAGTGGTTATTTTTGTATATAACATTTTATTACATGTTATACATAGTCATTTGGACCATGTTTAACAAAATCCTTTACATCTTATATTTTAAATAATCAAATAATCTCGTCAAAACATAATTCTATGCATTACTAAATTACTTTCATTCAATAAAAAAGCATACATTTTACTGGACTTTGTTAATTACTATTAAAGTCGTAAACAAATTGAACGTTCGATGAATTGTTCACAAACAAATCTTAATCGAACGAACAACAACTCTCGTTCGTTTATTCTTGTTCTTGAACATTCGATAATTTGTTCATGAATGTTCGATAGTTTATACGTAAATGTTTGTTCGTTTATGCTCATGCGTTTATATTAGCATGACATTTTATACCTTCTCTTTTGAACTATTTATAGCGTTATATAAGAATCTAAATCAAAATGCTTTTAATTATATATTAGTTAATTTGTGGTTCGTTTACGTTCATTTGTTGAAAATGAACATAAATTATCATTCTTTTAACCTAGACCTTAAATTATGGTTCATTTATAATCTTATTAACCTAGACCTTAAATTATGGTTAATACATTATACATGAAAATAACCGTGTATCCTATTTTATTTTATTTTATTTTTTTTGAAAGATGAATTTTGCCTGATCTTCGTGTTGCGATTCGAAAGCGGGAGGTCTAGCATATATTGTCTTAACCGGGTCCGCGCAGAGAGCTCCTCGAAGCAGAAATGCCTATTTTAAATACCCGATGGGGGGAAAACCGCATTCTAATCCGCCCGGAGGCACGACAATTACCCTCAGACTTGAACCTGGGTCTCCCGAGATCCAAGCCCTCATGGAGGGACTTCTTTTATCTCAAAGTTGACCTATGTGGCATCGAACTTGAGACCTTTCAGTCACCAAAGGGATGCCAAATCACTAGACCAACTCATCATTGATTTATTTTATTTTTATTAAAAGAAAGAAAAAAACACTTTTTTGAAAGAAATGACAAGTTGCATACTAATGTCGGTAAACTCGAAAAAGAAACAAAAACAAAACTGTAAACCTAAAAATAAATAAATATCTTTCTTTTTCATTTCAAAGTGTGTATGTGACTAACGGCCAACGACGGCGACCGGAGCCCTAAAATATCTAAGAAAAAGTTGACCGGAAAAAGGGTGGCGGGGCTCACCACCCTAATAACAACAACAACAAAATGGCCCCTAAATCATCTTCACACCCCCAGGCACTTTTTTCATACTTTTATTCTCCTCCTTTTTTTTTTTTTATATAAAATATCTATTTGCTTTTTATTTATTTAGAATGTAATTTTTATATATGTATATATAAATTTATATTGTTGTTTGTGTTGAATGAAGCAGCAAAGAAAGAGTTTTTGTACAATGGCTGATGCTTATGGAGTCATTTTGGATTCAACGCCACTTGAGAAGAATCTTGACCTTGTTTTGTTGGGTCATAATAATACTGAGAATAAAGATGATTCGTTCTCGCTCGATTTCCAGCTTCCTGATTTTCGAAAACCCATTGCTGTAAGTGCTGCTTTGTTTTTAAGCTATACTTATTATAGTTAAAGAATCTAAGTTGTTGGAATTACTATATGCAAACGTAATGCCTTACAAATGTGACTGCATATAAGGTTTCAAAGTTTGCTACATTTTAGTTATGGTGTGGTTTGATTCAAATATTTAAATTTTCGCCTTTATTTTTCAGGCATCGTTTGTTAGTATTTTTAGATTGTTTTTGCATAAGGTGTTCAAAAAACTCACAGACGGTTGGTTCTGTATTGGTTTTGTGTCGCACGAGCGAGATTGCAATTATGTTTTGCAAACATATGTTCTGTGTCTTTGTGATTGATTTGCTTCTATGTTATTTATTAGATGTGTATCTTTGGTTTTTCTTTTTTGTTGCAAAATGAAGTTAAATTATTTTAACCGATACAGAAATTTGTGAAGACAAGGGAAGTTGGGGAATTTCTTAGTGGTGCACTGGCCGGGGCTATGACGAAAGCTGTTCTTGCACCTCTTGAAACTATCAGGTCTGTTAAACCTGTGTATATACATACTACTAGCATTAGTACATACGGGTTATCTGTATATGTTGAATTTGGATACGCAATCTGTAAAGGAACTTTTCTATACTTGTTCCATATCTTCTGGTCAAAATTTATCCGAACAGCAAATCACCTTGTATAAGAATATATTATGCAGGACGAGGATGATAGTTGGTGTTGGCTCAAAAAAGATATCTGGTAGCTTTCTTGAAGTGATTGAAAAACAAGGTTGGCAAGGACTTTGGGCTGGCAATGCGATCAACATGATACGCATTGTTCCCACACAGGCAATTGAACTCGGAACATTTGAATGTGTGACGCGAGTAATGACTTCCGTCATAGATAAATGGAGTCAAGAAGATCGTCCAAGTGTACAGATCGGTCCTGTCAACTTAAGTTTTTCTCTGGCATGGCTCTCTCCAGTGGCAGTAGGTGGTGCAGCTGCAGGATTCATTAGTACCCTAGCCTGCCATCCTCTTGAAGTCTTAAAGGTAAATAATACTTGCTTCTAATTTTTCTAGACTGCCATTTTATTTATTTATTGTTGGTTATGTTAGTGATCTTGTTTTCAACTTCAACAGGATCGGTTGACCGTGAGCCCTGATGTTTATCCTAATTTGAGCATTGCAGTTCATAAGATGTATAAGAATGGTGGGATTGGTTCTTTCTATTCTGGTCTTTCTCCAACATTAATAGGCATGCTGCCATACAGTACTTGTTACTATTTCATGTATGACACCATTAAGAAGTCTTACTGCACGGCACAGAATAAAAAATCTTTAAGCCGTCCTGAGATGCTAATGATTGGAGCACTTTCAGGTTTGTTGGTGAATACTTTTAGTATGTGGCCATAGGTACAGATGGTAAAGAACTTGATATAATGAACTTGTTTGGTGATCAGGTTTAACTGCAAGTACGATCAGTTTTCCTTTGGAGGTGGCAAGGAAAAGACTGATGGTAGGAGCTTTGCATGGGAAGTGTCCACCAAACATAGCAGCAGCGCTATCAGAGGTTGTGAGGGAAGAAGGTTTGATCGGGCTTTATCGAGGGTGGGGTGCAAGTTGTTTGAAGGTCATGCCGTCATCAGGCATCACATGGATGTTTTATGAAGCATGGAAAGACATATTGCTTGGCGAAAACCATAGACAATAATAATAATATAATGGTTGTGATCCACCAAAAAATGTTCTATTTTTGTTTTTCTAAACAAGAAGAGAAAACCTTAAAACATGTCCCTTTGAATTTTGTTTACAGCTCAGGGGTCATCATGTTTAACCCTCTTTCAAGTTTTTGTATGAAGGTGTGGTGATTTCGGCTTCTTCTGTTTGGTTCTTGTTTATTGACCATTCCTCTCCCCATGTCCTTCATGTAGATTAGTAGTTTTTTTAGGATTATGATATGACCATACTTCAGTGACAGACAGTCACCCCCACCAAAACTTATCAATGAAAATAACGAATTAACAAAATTGTTGCTTGATTAGGATTTCATCAGGCATTATTAACCTTTAAGAAAATAACACAAACGTGGCAAGATTTTGCCAAAGAAATTTATTTCTCACTCGCTGCTACAAACAGAGAAGAACTGCATATATCCAAACTTGTCTTGATGTTTGCATTAACCCGATAATGACACATCTGAAGTTAGATGCAAAATTCCAGCAAGGCATTTCTAACACAAACCTACCCGAAATCCTTGAATGCAACAAATACAAAATGAATTTCACAGAACATGCACCCCAAATCCCCAATTATAGGGAGTGTTAAACTATGTGCTTTCTGTTACCTCATTAGGGCTGTCTCTTCTCCAGGAAAATTTTGATGAGCATGTGCCAAACAATGATGAATTTTCAGCAAGAATATACAGACAAAACAAGCTCACTCCTGTTGCACAAAGTAACATATCAAATTGATTAAAGAGCAGAAAATTCTTATATCTCAAGGATAACAAGTAAAAAGGTCTAGTTGCCTGGGTAAGTTGCCACATACCAGCATAAGCAACAGTAATACCTGAGACCAATCTTCCCATAGCTGATAGCACATACAGAATGACAACCACCTAGCAGGAATTATAAGCAAGATTACCAATCTTATTTTTATCTATAATAATCTTTGTCGGGAAAAGGCAGAAAACTAACATTGGCAAGAATTAGAATAAAACCCAAAAACGTGAAAACATAACTCAACCAAATCATTTCTATATTTTATACAAAATTGTGAAAAGCGCACTTGAGGTGCAGAAGCGCAAAGTCTGGGCTTTTTGAATGTTGGGGCAAGGCGCTTTCATAAGGCGCTGTGATTCAGATGGGAGTGGCTTGTGAGATCAGGAACGCCTGGTAAAATCAGGGCCCTTTTGACTACTTTTTTTCAATGTTTCAGGGGATCAGGAATATATATTCTAAACTGGGCCAATGAAGTACAATCTAACTAACACCACCAAGGTAGTCCAAAATATTGTTTGCCATCTACTCTTTTTTTTTTTTAGTTTTCTCTTTTTAATAATAGCGACCACCTTTCTAGTCATAAATTATACTATGTTCTACAATCATGTGCTTCATTGACTAGGATGTCGGTCATATCAGCTCATTATCTATAACAATGGTTTATTGCAATGATAAAAGAATGCCACACAATACCTCAACTAAGAATATTACATAATTCAAACATTCTCTTTATTATTTTACACAGAGCCTGGGTTGATTACAAATACACAAGTTCTGCAAACAATTTTGTGTTATAAAAAAATTGGAATTGCAGTGATCATAGAATTCTGAAACCAGCAATGAAATGAAAAAACAAGGAAGGTGTTGAATAGTCACCTTCAGAAACAGGCGTTTGTCATGTCCAGTTGCAGCAACCCTAAGAACAGATTCAGTAGCGCCTACAGTATTGGCCAAACATGCAAACAAACTGTTTGCAGTATCCTGAGATATCTGCCATTCCAATGGATCCACAGGTACTCTACAATATCACATCACAAAAATCAAAACATACAAAAAAGGCCCTCCTAATCCAATCTCACCTAACATAAACGCCAACTCACACATTACATTCTACATTCAATAAAACCTTCATACATATATGCAAACCCTAGGCCAATAATAACTATTATTAGAACAACTAAACTGTTAAAACATAACCTATATTGGAAAACACAGAAGATAAGTTCGGTAAATAGACTTAATCATAATCAAATACAAAAATATATACATAACCAAGGCCAACAACACCTAATATTAGAGCAACTAAATTGTTAATACATAACCTAAATCGGCAGAAACAGAAAGTGTCTCACAAGTTATATTCAGTAATTTAAAGCTCATTGTAACCAAATGCAAAATTGCAGACATATAAACCACAGATCTATATCTGAACTGCAGAAATATTTAGTGCACTTAGGTGCACTAAATGTATCCAACTTCTGACATTTTGCTACTGTACGTATTTGGTTACCTTTTATCAGGTGACCAATATTATTATTTTGACTTGGCAGCCATATAAGTTACCACGTCATCAAAACCGGCATCACATCATCAATTTACAAGTTATAAGATTACAATGATTGAAAATTATGGTTTGAATGTTGGATACACAATAGTAGCATAACGTGCCAAGTCTGATACATTTTGGTGCACTTAAAGCTAACCTAAATGATACAGTAGTATTCATCGTACAACTTCTAATTACATGACAGCCATATTAGTCACCATGCCATCAAATGTCGTGCCACATCACTGGTTTACAATAGGTCAGTTACTTACTATAACAAATGAAGCAGAAGGTTTTTTTAAAAGCACACGAATTAGCAAAAAAGCGTCAAGGCGGATACATTTAAGTTCACTTAACCCTAACCTAAATTACACATCGCTATACATTCATAATAACTAAATTAGCAGAATATAATTCAATTAAAACTTTTGAGTCTAACCGGAATACAAAAATTACAAGCCCTATGTGCCAATACTACCTAAAACTAAATCACAATTATAGATACAATAACATATATGTTTATATAAAACCTAAGTTAAAAAAATGGGAAAACGTACTGGATGTTCATTTGACGGAAAAGGAGGCCGAGAATGGCGAGAGAGCAAAGAAGGACGATGAATACGTCGGAAAGTAATGAAATAATGCTTGAATTCCGGTATGCGCAGTGGTAGTAAATTAAAGAGGCGCACATTCCGATGATTAACGGTTTTCCTTTTCCGATTACTAATGATCCGAGTTCTTTTCTTGTTGTGAGTTTTTTCTTTCTTCTTGTTGTTGTTCCTAATACATCGTCGTTTTCGGTTGCGCCGGTGCCGTTGGTGGTGGTGAGTTCGTCCATGGTGGCGGTTGTTGTGGTTATGAATGAAGTGGAATTGAAGTTGTTAATTCATCGTGATCTGACCACGCATTAATAATTATGTTTTTGATTTATTTGGAAATAAAAATTTAGAAATTAGGAATTGGAACCGAATAGACGAATAGTAGTTGGAACACCTTTGAGTACCAAAGATTGTATCCTGAGTACCAAAGATCCACCGTTTCAGAAAGTGTTTGGGGAATAAAAGATAAGATTTAGATTTAGATTTAGATTTAGATTTAGAGAAAGAGAATGTGAGTTAAAAGAATTGTTTTGTTAATTAACCAAAATATTTTGTATCCATCCTTTTACATAATCTCTTGTTAACATTTTTATTTGAAAACTTTATTCCTAATTTGTCTTTGAAATTGAAATCTAAATCTTTGGAATTAAGAACCTAAGATGAAGATGATGATAATTGAAAGAGGGAGAGTGAATAAAGACGGTTTTACCCCTGCACATGTATGACACATGACTAGATTTAACGATTAGTTAGCCTCCGTTAGAGGGAGGTACTGTCAGCGTGCGTTTTTGCACACCATGGGTACGTCTCGGGTAATTTTTAAAAGCAGGGCACTGCCAGTGTGATTTCGCGATAAGGACATGTACCATTCTTGTAATTTACCCTAAATTTTATCCCAGCAATTTCATCTATTGAAAATTTATCCAAACTACTTTCAGTCTACAAACAGGCAGATTTTAACAAGATGTCTAAATTGTAGTCTTTCATCTTTTAACTTATCTGTCATTTTACATTAATGTGATTTGATCACTCGTTTCGTTTGTAGGCTTTCGCCATGGATTAATAGTTTCTGTTGCTTATTACCAATTTTAATAAATTTTAGTGTTCTAAAAGCATCAAGTGTCGATACCCCTTTTTTTCTTTTTTCCTTTTTTATTACTTTTAAAAGTTACATAAATTATTTTTAAACAACTTTTTATTCAAGGATACAAATAAAAATACATTAATAATAAACCTAACATAAACCTAAAATTACATAATAAAAAATAAGCAAAACAAATAATAAATATAATTAATTATAAGCCTATTTTTTTTTTCAAATGTCGGCCTTCCTTCCTCGAACCACGGCGTTGCATAGGGGGCGGTATGGGTGGTGGCGCAGTGCCGAGTTGCCACCTAGGCGTCGTGGTCGGGGTCACCCCTCGTACCCCATTCTCTAAAGGGAAATGCCACAATACAAATTTACTAGCTAATCAACCCGCGTATTACGCAGGCAGCTGGATAAAATTTGGTTTTTTTAAATATACAATACAGAGAACGTGTTTAACTGTTTATTATATTGAACACATTTATATTGTATATTTTGAGTAGCGATGTTGATCTAATAATGTTTGTTTAAAAAGCATAACATATACATCACATTAGCTATGTTAAACATTCAGTGATAACTCCCATTTCGAATATCGATCCTTTTTGGTGATATATTTTCTTTAAAAAGATTGGTCCCGAACAAATGGTGTGATCAAATTTTCATAATTATGCAATACAACAACAAAGTCACACAAGCACTTAATATTCTGCATTAGTTACCACAACACTACATTGAGAAAAAGAAAAAAGTAATTAATTAATTTAAAGAAGATACTGTGACAAATTTATTAATTAATTATATGGGTTTTGATTTTTAGTTCTTTTTTCCCAAAAAGATGAAGTAAAATAGAAAGTTTTCATAATGATCTATTAAAATTATCTTAAAATCACAATATCATGAAATAAGTTTCCTTTTTTTATGTTGCCTATTTCTAATTTTTTTTATAGATGATGTCATAAAAAATTAAGATAATATATTAACATGCCTTTTAAAATAAAATGACATCATCATAATTTTCTTTTATTAATATAAGAGATTTGGTTTTCCTAGACTATATATATATATAATATAGTAGTATACTAGCGAGCAAGGTCGGATCTTATTAAGGGCCCGGGGGATCCGGCTTCCTCCGTTTTTTCGCTCCGTAGTGTTATTTTATCCGTATTTCGTTCGAAAATTATTTATGTTAGTATTATATTTGGCCTCCTCTGTGACTTTGGTCCCCTCCGTGACTTTCCTCAAGATCCGCCACTGCTAGCGAGTCGAGGCTCATGCAGGTTAGCGAGTCAAAACCATCTAAGCAACCTTTTGCTTACCTTATAAAGGGTCTGAGCTCGTGTTGGGTGTGATGTATACCATATCATATGAGATCCAAGTGAATGCTGATATAATTTTGTAGAATTATCCACAGCTTACGGGGGTGTTTGGTACGAGTGAATTGTAAAGAATAGAATTGTAATAGAGAATGGAAATGGTGTGAATGAGAATGGACCTAAAGAAAGGATTTTCATTCAACTGTTTGATACAAACAAAGAATAAGAAATGAAGAAAAATTAAATAAATCACAATCTTTGTGCTCGTGATAGATAACAAACTTAGATAATCATGGTCATGTTTTTTCCCATGATCGGTTAAATCCTCATAATGGTTGATCTTACATAATAGTTTCGATAGTAGCATCTGTATTTATCAGTGGCAGCTCATCATCGAAGTGAAAAAGAAAAGGAAAAAAAGCAAATTATTGGAAAAAGATAGTGAAACTTACCTCACCTGATATACAATGGATTGCAAGATCAACCATTAAAAAAAAAGAATAAACAGATCTTTAATGAGGGTTGGGGTTTTAAAAAAGATGATTGATGTACAACAAGACCATTGCCTCAGAGAGAAAAGACGAAAACTTTTTTGGGATGTGATAGAATGTGCAAATCACGAGCTAAAACCTTTTATATCCACCCCTTTTACCAATCACAAAACAATGGAAAGTGAGAAACACTCCCTTTGTAAATTTCCATTCACCGTCTTTCTCTACTTATTTTAGGGAATGAAAATCAAGGAAAGAGAATGCAACAGTGCGCTCATATTTCCTTTCCTTATGTGAAACAAACGTGGGAAGTAATTCCTTTTCCCTTTCTCCCTTTTCCATTCCATCATACCAAACACCCCTACATGTGACAGTTTTACGAAGAGATCCATTCTAGAAGCATATGTATGTAACTTTGATTAAAGAAAAAAGAAAGGGGTTGACTTCTTAATCAAAGGTCAAATGGAAACCACGGATATTGAAAATTGGAAAATCAAGGGCTAAGTCAAACATAGGTGTCTGTTACAAAAGTCAAAACTATTTCTAAACATAGACAAATAATTTTGTGTTCTAGAAACCAAATCAATTCTTTTCCTCTGAATTTTAAATTCTAAATTTCACAAAATATTCTCCAAAAAACAGGAACAAAATCACGTTGTTGCTAAAACCATTTTCTTGCCCTTTCTCAATAGGGGTCAGAAGGTTTTCACGATTCAAATTTTAAAGGTATTCATTGTTTCTTATAACCAATTAATTATGGCCGTTCGCTGTATAATTAGTTGAAAACAGAAACCCAATTTAAGATCTTGTTGAATGGTCTATACATTGTTTCCCTTGTTTTAGATAACAATTTCCCAATAGACTGAATCAATATCATTTTTGGAGAAGGCAGTGTGTTGCTGAAAAACTACGTCCCTCCTGAATCGTCTTCTCTGAGTTTTTGAAGGTGATACATTAAGTCACCAGGCTTTTAAATGACTGTATTGTTATTTTCATCATTTCTTGAACGATAAGGTTTTGTGGCCTCCATGATTAATGTTTTCTTGAAATGCAGGATCATAATCTCAACAGTTTCCAAGATTTTGGATGGTCTCGTCTTTGTAAATACATGAATTCGGTATGTGGCTTCTTTTTGACATAGGTTTGACTAGTCTAAACTCCGAAATACGTTTGTATGTAACAAGTCAGGGACAAGAGTCAAATTTTACAATGCACATGTAATTCTGTAGGAACATTCCGTCACGTTGAGATCAGTAAAGCCATCCATCACATGAGCCGTTTGCGGAAAACCTCATCCGGGACCTACAAAATGGAGACCACCGGGCCAAAGGTTCTAAGTCGATATCTCAGTGGTCCAACAGGTTCTGTCCATGATAACTGCAAATGTGCAATTAAACAACCGACCGAAACAAAGCCAATTAGTCCATTTCCCAGAAAAGTACCAAAACCACCTGTAGATAGAACTCACATAGAAGCACCTGCTACGTTACCCAGAATCAAGCAATCACCTTCAGTCCTTCCCAAGGTTACAACACGCAATTTCAAGAACAATAATGTAGTTAAGGATCAACTTTTAAGGAAAAACGTTGAAAGTGAACCAAAGAAACGAGATTTAAAGCTAAAGTCTGAGAATTCTCAAGCCAAAACATACAATCCGCCGTCTTCAAGAACCCATAGAAGAAGACACAGTGACATGTTTGTGCCGAATAAAACTATGTTACTTCCACCTACAAGATTTCCTAAAAGACGACTAAGTGAAGTCTTTATTCATCCAAATAAAGATCTTGCATCAGTTTCTAATGCGTCAATGGTTCGAGGTTCAAGAACCAACAAGAACGAATCTAGAAAAGATCTAAAATCCTCTTTAGTGAACAATAGATCCAATTCTCTAAGGACTAATGTTTCCACTTCGAAATTAAGTACAAAGGTGCCGCCTTTGAGAACTTATAAAAGTCTCCCTAAACCGGAGCCTGAGGGATTAAGAAAGCCAAAACCCATGAAACACATCGAAGAAGTTGTGCCAGAAAAGACTCTGCATGTCATAGAGCCTAGCATTGGTGTTGAAATTACTAAAAGCATAATTTCGCCTACTTCTGCTTCGAGCTCTGAGGAGAAAGTCATGGCACATGGTCAAAATGAACTGGATGCATCTTCACCATTAAGAGTAGACGATACCAATGAAAAAGATGCTCAGCTAGAAATTCCAAATGAGTTGGTGGAATCTCTACCTTCAATAGAAGATGATACACCTGCAACAGATGGTCAACTCAACGACAATGTAGCGGATTCAGAAGTCAACGATACAAAAGACAAAACACGTGTTGGAAAGTTGGTGGTGGTAACCAGTGATGATGATTCTCCTGATGATCTCAGATTCAGAAGAGGAACGATCCTCAGTCCTCGGTCTGAGAATAATAGCCCAAGAAAGTTAGAGTTCAAGAAAGGGAAAGAGTTGGATGAAGATGAAACTGAAAATGGTGAGAGCAAGAGTCTGAGAAGATTGTCATCTGATGGTGCCGTGTATAGTCTCGTAAGTAATTCAATCAGTGTTGATCTTAAACACCAAGAAATGGAAGAAAAGAAGGATCACTCAGGTCTGGGTAATAAAGTCATTGAAGAGACTGCTAACAAACTAATTCAAACTAGGAAGAGCAAGGTCAAAGCTTTGGTCGGGGCATTTGAAAATATCGTTTCTGGTAACAACCAGACAAGTTAGACCTGTGCAACTGTACATGTACTAAAGGGTAGTTAGTTCTACGTGTCCTGCTTCTTTCTTTATGAAATGAAGAAGTTTAATCATATTGATCTTACCATCGATATCGATATTCAATGGGTTTTATATTAGGTGTTTAGATTAGGGCTTGCGAATTGTATGTCGATAGATATGGTTGCATGTAAGATTTTAGGTAGTATATTTTATTTGGAGGAAACTACAATGTATGTACCCAGAGCATGGCACTTAGTGCCCCTTCCAAGACACTCCTCCCATGGCTACCAAAAGGTCTAAAAGATCATTGCTGGCGCACACTTTCATGGATCGTATTTGTACTGTAAATCCCAAAGCACGTCAGCTACCAAAAAGTTCATTGAGTTGCTCTAGCAGGGAGCCCGAGTAGGCCACAATGCACTTGCAGGCAAAAACATCAAATAAATGGCTAAGCCGTCAGTGGCCTTAAAGGCTAAAGTTCATTGACAGGCTTTTTTAGATGCGGATTTTGGTGGTAATATCAAATATTCAAATGAAAACTTTTGAGTAATGATACTTATCCTGATTCTAGCAACTATTGAACTCATACACGTGATAATTCTTGATTGCCAGTCAAATTCAAGTTTTATTTCTTTAGGGCTTTTTATCGTATAAATTTTGCTTGTCTATGCCATTCTATTTAATATGTTGCAACTCTACAACATTGAAACATCTATATGCATAATGCAAGAGGGATGTTGCTTAAAAATACCTAAGCAGCACTCGCAATTTATGGAACTTGGTATGCTGATTTAAGCTCTTTATAAGCTAATGGTTCTTAATTTATGCCACCTTGAAATGATAGGCGCCTTACAGTCGAGAATTACTATGGGTATGAGTTCGTAAAATTGTGGAATGGGTATCCATTTCTAGACACACCCCATTGATCATTACCATTACCATTCTCATTCTCTTTTTCTTAAACCCTGAATCCAAACACTACTCTATACAGGGTCAACTAGTAGGGTGTGAGCTTGTACTAACTATCATATCATAGAATTGAGGGTAGCATTATTTAATTATAACTTGGATTTAGTACAACTCTGTCTGGTTCAAGACTTCTAGTACCAAATCAAATTAATCCATGCCAGACTAGGTAGTTAGCTATTCATTTTATACTACAGTAGCATTTTACTTGTATATATATATATATATATATATATTTTAGAACGACAAGTTAGTTGTTAGCGATCGAGTACCCACAGTGACCTCCAAGCGGGCAGTATGCTGTATGCAGACCCAAATCCACGTTCCCTCGTTACCACCCCCAAGGGATACCCTTGGGGATACCACTCTGAAGGGGAATCCCCTTGAAGAGACTCGAACCCAAGATCTCTCCAAGAGGAAAACCCCTCCCCCACAATGCAACAGTGCAACATATGGGTGGCCAATGGGGATTGGTTAGTATTATTTACTAGGTGGTTGATTCATTATTTAAGTCTGGTTTGAGATACTATTCAATACTCAAACTTTATTTTTCAGACACCTCTTCTAATGATTATCTTAGTTAAAAGATAAAAACCAGTTTTGGTATGTTGTCTTTAGAACTGTCCATTATTCTATCGAATTTCTATAGAAATGATTTAAGCCATGAAACCATATGGACCAAGAATCCACCGATTTGAAGATAATTTTTTTTTTGTAGTTTGATCCTATAAAATTACAATCGATACAGGTGGTTGTTATCGCACCCGTCAATTGACAAGTGGGTTTTTATGCATCTTTTACGACATTCGGTCGATATATGTACTTCTTTTTGGACTTCCATATTCCATGTATTGAGATGGTTTAATATAGATAGCTTTTCTCCCTCTTGCATTTGTATAAGATCCCTTTTATGTTGCTGTAGTATCAAAAGTTATGGACATGGTTTTGTTATATATATTATTTTAAGCATGAAAAAGCTACAGTAGGTTTTTTTTTTGTTGTTGTTGTTTGAAGTAACACTGACAGACAAATAGAGGAAATGATTGAAATAGAAGTGGAGTCCATCCATAGAGTAAATGTTGATACATGACAACACAACAGTACAATATATATCCAATCATTTCACATGAATCCAGCCTGTGTGATTAATTGCTGGGAACAAGCTCAATAACTCTATAGAAAGTGAAAGTCTTTCTGATCTATTATTTAAAATTATCCAATTCAGTTACTTTTGTTTAAGTCATGGAGACTTCATCCTAATAACCTAAAAGTCTTGAGTTCAAATACGGTCTCGATTTAATTAGTATTTGAACATCGAGTATCGTTAGAGTCCATTATACATTGAAAATGATACGTACGCAACAAAATCTAACCATATACGTGAACTCCTTGATTTACATATATACTTACACATTGTGTAGCGTACTATTTGATTGAACATGTTGTGTATGGTTAAACATATCACGTCGCATTATAAATGGCTTATCTTTGTTATATCCTAGATAGATATAGAGATAGAGATAGAGATAGAGAGAGATTTTCCATTTATTTATTTAGTACTGTATGAGATCTTTCTTGAGGTGCTCCTGCTTCTTAAAACTCAGATCAAATCTTTTTGGGATAATCTATTGATCCAGTTTAATGGGACCATATCAAAGTTTGTGGTCTAGGATCAGTGGAATACATGATCTGGACCCACTTTTAGGTCAAACTTAGCCACAAACTTTGGCCAGAATATCCTGATAGATTTCATGTTTTAATTAATTTACTACGTAATATTTTTATTGTGTCTTTGTCACCAATATTGTTCATTCTGTATCATGGTCATCATTCTTGTTTTGTGGGTTGTATTATTATGTGCTCTAAAGTACATCACTTGAACCAAAATGATGATTTTAGTTGGTCCCTAGTTCGGAATTTGCCATTTGGACGCTTAATGGTTGATCGTGTTTGACATTTTTTGGTTCTGTTATGCTTCAATAAATTATAACAAACTAGCACAACTGATACTAGGAATATATAAATACACGAATTACACACTTACATGATCAACACAAAAATGCATACCTCGATGTAATAAAAATAATCGATTTGTAATAACTACACGATTTTTTTTGTTGTTCATCACTTGCCATGAACACGCTCTGGCTGAGACGAGTCCTTGCCCATTGATTTTCCCTGATTGGCTTGTTGCCGATAGAAAGCTGCCATGTTGTTGAACATATCCATGTTCATATGCTGCACCAAGAAAAGAAGGCGTAAAATGATTAGCAATTTTTAAGTTGAAATCTCATATATGAGTACTAAAACTCAAACCCCAATTTTCCATTTTTGACATACTTGTGCAAGAAACGCGTTATGTGGATCACTGAAAGGAGTTGTGTTGGTGGACGGGCGACTATGGATTGTTTGTGATGTGGCACCTACATGGCCGGGGTTAATCATGGTCTGTGGGACCATAAAAGGATGATGAGCTGGCTGGGGGATGATTCCGGGCATACCCATCTGAAGGCCGAATCCCATTCCCATTCGGGCCAGCATCGACATCTGAAGTTGTTGTTGTTGCTGCTGCTGCTGTTGTTGCAATTGTAGGGGCATTGGCATCATCATTTGTTGTGGTGAAAATGGCATGTTCTTCATTAACTGTACTTGTGATTGTAGTTTCTTTAAGTAATCTATCACTTCATCCAACATTGATGCTTTATCCGTCTATATAAACAAATTACCAAATTTAGATGCTTTTCTTAATTAAATGAGTCAATGACCCATATAACATAAGGTACATGTTGACTTCTGGGGTTAAAATTAATGAGTAATTTATATTATTAAAAATGATAACAAATGGACAAAGATTTCAAATTATTTTGATATCCCAATTTACAATATGTTATATCCTATATATATAGGAACATCTTGTACTAAGGTTAGTTAATTAAGATACTGAAATTGATAAGATTGACTTCAAAAGTCAAACAGTACACAAGAACACTTAAAATTTCAACCTTATTAGCATTAGGCACCAGCTTCTGTAGAGCTTTCATCTTCTGGTTAATCCTTTCTCTTCGACGCTGTAACAACGATAGTATATAACATTAGATCCCATTATAGGTTTCAAGTTCTTAATAGTATTGTAAAAAAATCGAGTTTTCAAAAAACTTACTCGTTCGGATTGGTTATGAATGGCAGCAGCCCTGCTTCGCCTACTTGAATGAGATCGAACTGTTTCACCCTCATTCCTGCATTCTTCTTCTTCTTGATTTTCCTGTTCAGAATCAAGAAACTAGTAATTAACTAACATGACATTTTTTGTGTGCATAAAGTACTACTAATTCCGAACAATAGTCTTTTCGCTAATTATTAATTAGATGAATTCAAATTACTTAAAAGAATAACAATTTTGAATCTTTATACCGATCCATATAGACAAGCAGAATCATCATCTGTTTTTTGACTCTTGAAACTCTGATTAGGTGAATCGGATGAAGGCCATGTCATCATTGTCGTGTCATTCTCTTTAGAATTAATTGTAGCACTATTGCTAACATTATCTTCTTGCAAACTTGTAGTGCCCATATTTCCAAAACATTTGTCATGTACAATAACAGATGGTCTTGGCCTTTTCTTGAGGTAACTTTGGCTTGCACTATTGACCCATTTCGCACTAGAAGATGCAATATTCGCGCTTGGATTACGAATTCTAGGCCGAACCTCATTTTGTGGCAAATCATTTTCCTGGTTTTGAGTTTGGTGGTTGTAATTATAAGTTGTAGCTTGATGAACAATGGACTCTAATGTTTCATTAGCCCTTACAAGCCCATGCATGGCTGGTTGACCATTTTCCCATGTTATTTCTGCAACTCCATAGTCACTAAGCCTGAAAATTTACACACATAAATAGTAAGTAAATATATATACTTAAAAAGTAAAAGTTGCAATTAGCAAGAAAGATCACTTTTTGGTTATTTTAGTATAACTTTTTTTTATGCTTTTAGTAACCTGAAAAACGGCATTTATTTCTGTGGAAATGTGAGAAGTAAAAGTAGCAAGTAGCAAGAAAGATATGCGGAGTGTACAAAAACAGTCACTTGCAAGACATGTTCATTTTATAGAACAGGGAGACAAAAAAAAAAAAGTTGACCTTTTTCCAGAGAAGAAATGTACTAGCTTGATTGCACAAAGTACAAGTCAAGTGTAGCACCTCTAGAAAAAGGCTTTACCTAAGAAAAGAAAAGAAAAGAAAAGAAAAGAAATGAAGGAATCTTAAGGTAAGCGGGAAGGTACATGGGGACTAGAGGAGGGGTATGCAGCTGCTGCTGCTGCCGCATATCTTGCTGCTTATACATGTGGGAGTATCTTTATCTTTCTTCTCGTTGTTCTTCTTTGCTTTCTTTTTGTGATATCAAATTCCAAATGTACCTGCAGGTATTCCCCACTTATTTTGGGATCATATATAAAGTAATATATATATATTTCTAGCATGCTATAGTAACCCCTATATATATATATATGGTTGGGATTTAAGATGGGGATTCTTTGCTTTTAATTTGGTGGGGGTAAAGGAGAGTTTGTTTGGTCCAAATTTGGATTTCCATAGCAAAGATAATGTGTTGGACTGAATTGTCATGTAGGGATATATATGTCGATATTTCGTATATTTGTATATGTGTGTTTTGCTTCTTTAATTTTCTTCTCAATCACAATATTGGGACTTATTCTATATGTGCATGTTTCTTGATTTGTCACATTCTTCTTGTGTCAATTTCTTGGCTTTGCTTCTCACAAGTTCTAATCATCGACTTTAACAAGTTAGGATTAATTATGAATCTATGATCCATGAAATGCCTTGAAAGATTTGTTTAAATCCAATCCATTCGTGGCTTTTAGCGCTCCATTAGTCCAACAATTATGCCTTCAAACTTTAAAACTACTCTTCTTTCTTGTTCAAACAAAAGTCCTTTCTAATGAAATTGCGGAAATGAACTTATGTTAGGCCACTGCCAATAAGAAATCCTCAACCCATTTCCTAGCCGTCCTCAAAGTCCTTACCGCCACCACCAAATCCTCTCCATCCTCAACCTCACTTCCTCGGCGTCATCTATTGCCACCACCAAATCCTCGGCGCCGTCCTCACTTCCCTTCTCC
>JAOEHQ010048058.1:0-10436 GCA_025447715.1 Asclepias incarnata | reverse complement strand
GTTTCTAGTAATGATATTCTTGTTAGTGAGATTGGTTAAATATGGATTTTTGATAAGAAATGTGGTAATGACCATTTTAATGTGTTTATGAAAAAGTTAGTAATATGAGATTGTATGGTGGAAGTTAAGTTCCATAGAGAGGTGTTTGAAAATGGGTAATGAGAATCATTGAAAGTGATTAGTTAGCTAAAATGATGAAGATGACCTTATGTATGTATTTTGATGGAATTGCTAGGTTGAAAGCATTCATAGTGGAATTGTGGTCATCAATTTGTATTGTCGCAATTGAGGTGAGTTTTCTTGTATATATGTAGATATGTGTTGGGTCGATTACAAGTAAGAGCGTAACTCAAGGCTTGTGATCGATTCGGTATAGGCCTAAGTAGTGGCCACGGTTATACATACGTCCGTGTGAGAATGATTTGGTTCCATGCCTATGAGGTGTGTGAGTATGACGTTGGTTCCATGCCTATGTGGTATGTGAGTATGATTTTGGTTCCATGCCTATGAGGTGTGTGAGTATGACGTTGGTTCCATGCCTATGTGGTATGTGAGTATGAGGTTGGTTCCATGCCTATGTGGTGTGTGAGTATAAATTTTGTATCCATGCCCGTGGGGTGTGTGAGAATGTGTTTTGTATCCACACCTATGTGGTGTGTGAGTAATTGTGATATGGTATCATACATGTGTATTAGCGTATGGTGAAGTATAAAGAGATGTTACAATGGTAGCATAGGTTTTACATTATTGCGTTACGAGTTGCCCTCCAATGTATGTTTATATGTATGCAAGTTAATTCACTAAGCGTTGGCTTAATGTTTTAGATGTTTACTTTTTAGGCGGTTCCCGGAATTTAAAGTTGTAGCTTGAAGTTGAGGTTGAGTAATAGAAGTTGGACAAGAAGGTATATGGCCATTTGAAGAGAAATGGAGATTTTGGTATGAAAGTTTAGTTAGTCTTTTAGACTTTGGCTCATGATGTAAACTTGTGTCTTTTGTTAAAGTTTTAATGCAAGTTTAGTGTCAAAGTCTTGGAACTCGATTTATGTAAAGAAATGTGGAAATTGTCATTTTGGGTAAGTGACCCGTTGGTTATGTAAAATGTGGGTTTTGAATGGTTTATATGAAATGAAAGTGTTTTTATGATATATGAAGTGTTTGTAATAAGAGAAGTTATTTTGATCATTGGAAAAGTATTGGATTGGTAAAGTTGCGCGGCAAGTTGCCCAGGTGTAAAAAAAAAAAAAAAAAAAAAAAATCTTATCGTTTTTGGTTTGGTCGTTTCAAGTATAATGGTAAGAGAAAAGGTAAGCAGGACTCACTTATGGACTTGATGGGTTTATAGTGGTAAAGTGGTAAATTTAAAAAGTAACTGTTTATAAATTTTTTTTTACGAAGTATGTGATATGGCGCGTCAGTGTTATGAATTTGTTAAAGTCCATAGCATTATAAATGTTGTTATAAATGTGAACATTTTGTATACTCCTTTCAATGTATCACTACATTATAAGCTCGTCATGTTAAATTCACAAATCGTACATATATGCAACTATAAAAGTGCCTACAAATTTCCTATTCAAACTATGATAATACATGTGCTCACATACCAAATGAGAAATAAAATTAAAAATATATTGTAGGCCACAATAGTGTTAGAACATTATAATGAATCATCAATACAACCAGTTAGCATATTTACGAAGTACATGTTACTTATATAACTTTGTTTGCTAACTTTTAGTCGTAAGTTCTTCAACCATGATATATATACTAACATGCTCTAGATACATCATTTGTTTCTTAACAGGCCCGATGATGGCTGTTAGATCGTCAGGTCGAATTCGTTACTCCTAGCTTAGGGACTTTTTTTCCGACTCATTCTAGGCCCAAAATTCCCGATGCATAGATGTTAGCCATTTATCTTTTAAGCCCGAATGTAGCAAATCCAGTAGTCTTGGCTGAATTTTTAGCCCAATAGTTTATCAATCATTTTCATGCCCAGAAATGTAGTTTATACGTATTTTAATTTGTGTTTGGGACTTTGGGTCACGAATCCTTCAAATTGATAAAGACAATCTCTTCTTCTTTTTTTTTTTTTTTAACTAGTTTCTTATACTTGTCAGGTCTTTCATGGTAAGGACTTAAAAACACTCTTATTCTTCCAGCCACATCAACGTCACATCAGCTTTTCTCTCTTTTAGAACACCCTAAGAACACCCTTTCATACTAAAACCCTATTCTTCACCTCATTCTTAAATAATTTTTTATTTTTTATTTTGCATGCAACGACTTCATCTGCAAATGGCCCCACATGCTCACGTCTCTTCCGTTTGAAAATGAAACAAACAAGCTGACGCCACCCCGAGACAAACCGCTTGTAGTAGCTTCCAAATTGAACGCCCATCGGATGCTGCTTCCGACGTCCTACTGCAATTGGGGTATTTATTACTGAAAATGGTTTAGCTTTTTTCTAAAAGATATTTTTTAAAGTCAAAGTGAAAATTAAACTATTATGTCTGTCATGTAGTGCTTTTTTCTAGAATATATACATGGGAAAATGATCCGTACTTCAAACTTTACCTAAGCTTACGTACTGCCACTTTAAAAAAACTTACAAATTAAACCTTTGAATTAGATAAACATACACATCCCCCCCTAAATTTTACATAAACCCCCCTTGAATTTTACATAATCCCCCCTTACTTTACCTAAGATAGGTACTGCATGCTTTACATAACCTTTCCCCATAAAAATATATATAAATAAAAATTGTAATGTAAATCAATATATATAAAATATAACATAAACATTAAATAATAAGTTAAAAATTGTAATGTTTAAAAAATTCAAAATTTAAGACACTATGTAAATGGTTTATAAGGTAGTATAGATATATATACTAGTCTTATTATCCGTACGATGTACGGATTGACTATATATATTCTTTTTCTTTCTGTTCATGATTTTTTTTTTTTTTATTTATTTATTCCTCTTTTTGTATTTATACAAATAAATCGTTTGTATTCATTTATTATTTTTTATGTATTTATAAAAATAAATCAGGGGATAAGTTAGCATATTATTATTAGTTAAATTAAAATATATAATATAGAAGTAAATGTCTACATATTTAAAATATGATAATTTAATTATAGTTATATTTCAAGTGTATATAAACATTAATATGATAATTATTAAATAATAATAAGAGTTTAATTATATCAGATATATTTGTCTACTAATTAAATAAGAGTTTTAAATATATATGGTTCTAAAAAAATATAATTTATTAATATTTATTAAAAGAGACACGTGTCGCTTAAATACTGCGTTACGTGTCAACTAAAAAATGTTTCAATCCTGTTTTAGTATATTGATGATGGGGTTGGTTATTGTAAAACAAATATTAAAGTAAAACAAATAAGATAAAATCTTGACCATTGGATCATGATAAAACTGATGCACGAAGATTCATAAAACACAAATACATACAATGATGCATAGAGATTTTCATGATGCACAATGATTTTCAGTTAATGGAATATGATTGTTTTATTTATTGTACCTTAATACTTGTTTTATTTTAACCAGAACCTATATATGTATTATACATTTATACTTGGGCCACTAATCTATTAGACCATTAGAACTTATAAAAGTCTTAGAATAACAAAAAACCCTCATCTATTTCTTTGTTCTCTTTATCAATCTAACCTCCAGCTGATCCCTTTGTAAAGGAGTCTAGACAATCAGGTAAATCTTTAAAATATATTAAATATTATCAAATATCTTAAATTATTTTTTGTAGATCTCGACTCTTGATAGGATATCAATGAGATTAATTCTTGATAGGATACCATCCAAATGGTTCATACCACTCACCAGTCCACCACATGAATACAATAATCAAGTTGATATGTGTTTGATAGCCTACAGTAGCAAAGCAAATGAAGTTGATATGTTGTCTATTCACAAGGCATAACAACATTATTAATTATTTGGGTAGCATTGCTTTAAAATTTCGGATATTCGGATTCGGATTTCGGATGGATAAATCCACCATCCGAAATTTCGAATATCCATTTTTGAACACCCTTAGCCAACACTAGTAGTAGAAGGAAAAAGTGAAAAAGGGGTTGGGACTTGTTTAACCATAAATGAACAATTGATAGGGTTGTAAAATTATTAATAAGGATAACGCCATTACAAGTTATTTGTAGTGGGGGAAGTAAAAGGTGTAGTAGAAAAATCACCTCCTATAATTGTTATATATTTAGTTTAGATTCAATATAAATTTGTTAATAATAATGTTTATTTAAAAAAAAATAAAGATAGATTTAGAAAAGAAAAAAAAAAGTAAGAGAGAGAAGCAGGAAAATGTAGTTTCAAAGAGGATTTTAGTGGTGCCAAGTGTATCTCCAAACTCCTCTTTTAGTTATATACTAGATGTAACACCCATATGAATACACGGTGCGTCAATAGACATTTTCAACCGGCTTAGTCCATGATTTATTATCACATTACCATGCTTACATATGTTACAAAAAACCAAACAAATACAAACTTTTTCACCCATGTCACCTTGATAACGTACCATCCGGATAAGCTCCAGACCTCGCCCGCGCATGGTGGATTCGGATGCGTTCCGGTTTTGGCTCAGACGAGAATAACGACAAACCAGCCTGTACGACCATGAACTCCATACCATAAACTCTGTGCAGAAGTTGTCTCCCACGATCACACTATTGGACGAAAACAAAGAGTTCATGGAGCACTTCTCGTACATCTTGTCTCCTCAGAGACACCCTATAAATACTCGCCCTAAATCCCCATTTGGGGCAAGACAACAAGACGAGATACATAGCTTGATGGCGTGGACTAAATCCATCTCCGGAAGGGAACCGCCAACAAGCTCCCCGCAAACCTTTTTCACACACATTCTACCCCCGTAAGGTCGACCCCTGCACTTAAAGGAAGACGCCTGCTTAAATAAGTGGCGCCATCCGTGGGACAAAAATAGAGAAGATACAACCACCTAAATCGTTTTAATCAAACATTTAGATTGGTAAATGGTAATGTGATAATAAATTACTTGTCATCACAATTAGTATTGATTTATTAATTATTGTAAGTAAAACTGAAAAGTAGACAAGCATTTGCAGGCCAACCGACATCCGAGCCTGTACTAACTTTACGTGTCTCAACCTGACCCCAATTTGTATATATGAACGCTTTCTTGAAAATTACAACATTTACGACTACAAATAAACCAGATAATATATCAAAACATAGACATGTTCATTTACAAAGACCATAAAATTATAGGGTTTTTTTTTTTCCACATTCAAGAACGTGATAACGCTCAAATTATACATATTTATTTGAGCGTTATCGTGTCATTTAACGTATAATATATGCCCCATTTGAATATAAATTAATGTGTTTTAGTTACTTATTATTTGCATAAGTATTTTTGTATATTGCAATGGAATTTGGTGTTAAAATGCTTGTAAAATGACGAATTAACGTTGTTGCACTGTTTTGACCATAACTTCTTCATCCGGTATCCGATTTTGACGAATGAGCTGGCCACGCGAAGATAAGAGAAAAATCTACAACTTGCCATTATTACTTTTACCATGGAAGCACGTGATCATCCCAGTAAATCCACGAAATGAAGGAGTGCAATTTTTTCTAAGCAACAAGTAAAAAGTCAAATGCGGCAACTTGCAATTCTTTATTTCCTGACATTTTCTTGACTTGAGCTTTCATCTACAAAAATGAAAGAATGCATTCATGCATTAAAGAAGGAAATGAACGTCAAAGTTTTCAACTCTCTGCGTTCCATCTCTAAAGGTGTTGAATACTGTTTGAAATATCACTCTTATGTCGGAGCATTGATGACGGCAGTTGAAGAAGTTGACTATAAATGCACGAACGCCGCTCGTTTTCGAGGTGTGCCTGGGAAGCCTCTTCTCCCTTGGTCTTCACTCCATTTCCAGACACCACATAGGTCTCAATAACCATCACAACAACAATCAATCTGAGTTTGTAATAAAATCAATTAGTTTTCAAGTCACCATATATATTCCAGTAGGAAACCTTCGGTTTGTGTCAAATTCTGATCATCAAACTCTTAAATTCAGTTTGTATTGGTTGTATAATTCAAAGTTACTCGTTTTACCAAAAGTTTGTTTCGTTTGTTGTAACTCATTTCTAGTTTATTTCGAAAGTGTGTGTTTCAATTTGTGTCAAATCTGTACGTTAGAATTTCGTTCTGAAGTTGCTACAAGTTTGTTTATGATTCATTTAGCTACGTGTAAAGTTTCGTTACCGTTTGTTTATCAGCATGACATTCATGCATGTGTTTTTCGTAAGGTTTTCGATCTAGTTTACGGTTCGATTGTGAAAATTATAAAGTTGTTACTTAGTTGATATAGGTAGATTGGGGCCCAAAGAATACATCCGTGAAAACCGTTTCGACATAGATAAAAAAAAAGTAAAAAGTTACAAGTGATCAAAGTTGTCATTTTGATACATGGTTCATGTTTTTTTTTGTGATTTTCGATCTAGTGTACGGGTTAACTAAGAAGGTTACGGGACAATCGTGACAATCCAATTGTCGATCTAGCGTTATTACTTTTCTTTAATCGCTTCGTTCAAATGTTAGACTTTTCAATTATTAGTATATTACTTGGACTCGTGACAATCCAACTAATATACGGGGGTTGAGAAATATTTTCTAGTTCTAAAAATCAAATTAACTTCTTTTTAACCAAAAATAGTCGCTGACTATTTTATAAGTTCTAATGACCTTAAGCTAATAGCTTTCGCTCTGCTTATGCTTGGTTGCAAATCATTTTAATTTTTGTCATTTAAAAGTTTTCAAAAGAACACTTGTAGTTGTTAGGCAACGTGACAACTCGGGGTTGCCCAATTTTACACTTTCTTTTTAGATTAAATTTATTATTGTTATTAACTAGTAAATCTTATTCCCTGTGGACGATCCTGGACTTACTACTAGCTATACTACACGCGACAGGGTACACTGCCAGTGTGTAATATAATTATTAGTATATCCTTGTTTTATAAATTTAAAACTTGGGTAATTTTTATGAGCAAAACGATTCAATAAACTAAGCACTGAAATTACACAATCAGAACGTCATATTGGTAATATAAGCAAATAGATCTTGAAAAGTTACATACATAGAGATGTCACGAAAACAGGAAGAACCACACAGCTTGCCACTGTTTCATATCTTCATTTCCGTTACTCACCCGTTATAATCCACTAATTATGAAAAATTATATAAATGGATAAAAACCTATGTTGTCCATACGTGATTCACCCAGTTACAAACATAATGAAACTTGCTGTATTGTGTAGCCGTGTAGATGAATACCATAAGCACTAAACAGGTCTCACACCTCTCTACAAATTTACCAAACTGATCAAATTTAGTTGTCATCAAATGAAATAATTACACGCCATGATTACGAGTTTTAAAGAGCAATAAAAATAATACATACTTAATACCATAAGGTAAACCATTGACTTAATAATACTCTTCATACGTAAACGGTAAACCATTGACTTATCAAAGTGAAACGTTGGGCCCAAAAACACAATCCAATCTTCCCTTTATAAGAAATTAAGCAAAACCCATCACTTAATACCATTTTCCAGCTAAAAACTCCTTTACCTGTCCATTTTACCACTGCAATATATTTTTACTTTTTATTACAAAATATATATATATATATATATATATATTCCTTTCCATTGACTAAAAAAAGTCAAACCTGCACACTTCCAAGTTCCAACTCTTAGCAATACAAATACAATTCATGTCCCATTTCCTAATTAATCCTAGTTCAAATCTGATAACCCATAAACATATCCACCATCCAATCCCTTTTAACAGCCCAATAACTACCCAACCTACAAACCACCCCACCAATTGCACTAAAGTAACACCAAAACCACTCCCACCTTTCAAAAACACCACCTGCCACTTCCAAATTCTAAATACAAACATAAACCAAAACTTCTCACCTTTTTGAAAGTAGTTTCAAAGCATTTAATCCCAAACTAAACCAACAATACTTTACACAAACCAATTCAAAGTCATAATGATTCTGACTCATAAAGATGCAAATAGAATTTTGAACACATCAAAATAACTTAATTGTGCTAAAAAACTGCCACATTTGCACAGACCCAAATTTTACACACATAGTACCTTTAACTTTTTCAAGAAATCTTTTTTTTTTCTTCCAAAATATCACTACCTTATCTCTTTAAAAATACAGCCCATAACCAAGTTATTCCATGTGTATTACCAAACCAAGCCCAAACCAGAGCACCATCCATTATAGTTAAAAACCAAAAGCATATACCTGCAAATGGGTACAGGTACTTTTCCTTATCTTTTGCAAGCCATTCCAGCTTAGTGACATACATATTACCATCAATTTAGATAATAGAAACAAATCCTTTGGCTTGGAGTTGTAGTGTAAGTACCCATGACACGCATAGCAACTACGTCCTCCTCCATTACAGCTACCTCCTTACTCATCTTTTTTGCTTCAACCTTCATAACTTTCCAAACCCACAGCCTGTTTGAAACATCAAACATAAGTTGGCAAAACAGAACAACATTTCCTTAAATTTGTACAACATCAATCAACCAAAAAGCACACGTTTAAATCAAAGTAACAGCTTTCCAACATCTACTATATCCACAAAAGCAGGTAAACATATACAAAATAGCTACATGTCTTTCAGATACAAATATAGTATTGCAAATCTTATACCTTCAACTCCCCAAGCCAATGTGCCTGCATAAATCATAATGCCAATTAGCTGTCATACCCTCCTTAACATATAGGTTTTAAAATTTTAGACTCGAAAATTGTTTGTCATCAAAAATCAAAGCTGCATTATTAGCAACAACCGCCTAAAATACTTAATAGTCAGTCATATGGTTTACGTTAGATGCCTCTTCTGACTTACGTTTTCATCATCACCTTCATCTTTAAGCTATCATCCACCAACAACCCGACTTTGAAAGAAATTTTTTGCTGATAAGAAACATGATATAAACATCGTCAGCCATAGTGGAAACAACCCAATAATCAGAAGTTCAAAGCAAAAATAATTTACCAAACACGCTCAGAACAGAAAACATCATTAAATTGAAACCAATAAGAAACAGATTAGCATTTTTACCGAACATTCACATGCCACAAGTGCAAAAACAATTTAGAAAATAGTAGTAATAATAATAATCAGAAAAAGAAAAAAAAAAGAATTCATGGCCATTATCAAATTTTTGGAAACTTACCTTTTCATCGTCACCTTCATCTTCAAGCTATCACCCACCAACAACCCGACTTTGAAAGAAACCCTAAATATGTATGGATCTGAAGCAAAAATGGATTCATGGCCATTATCAGATTTTTAGGAACTTACCCATTAAATAACAGATCCAATATAAATTTATATCTAAGAATCAAATTTACAAAATTAATAATAAAAAGCTTACATGAACTTTGATTATCAGATGAAGCTTTTGATGGAGTGTGTTTGAATTGAGATTCATATTTCAAAAAAAAAAAAGCAGTGAAGAGCATAGGCTGAATAAAAAGCAGCACATTTCCCAAACTCTGCAACCCATCTGATTAAAAAAAGCTTCTGATGAAGTTTTGATTTAAATTTTAAAACAACCGCCCAATACACATATTTTTATTTTTTTTAAATGAAACACACACATGACATAATCAAATGTGTGTACTTTATCATGTGGCATAGCTCACAACTTGCCAAATCAGATAATTTGACATCAGCGTTCTAACTCCTTTTAGTATAACAGGGGGATTTGAATTAAATATAATATACAATTCATGTAGATGTTTTATCTCTAATCTGTTATAAAATAATTGTTTTTGTTTTTCTAAAAGAACTATGTAATATGTTGTTATCAAATCTACAACTTCGGCTATACAAATTTTATCATATCATATGTGTTGTAATAAATATGTGTTATCTCTATTTAGTTTTACACAACTAATATATATAAAAACGTATTCAAATATAATACTAATCGGCTGTCCGTGGTGGTTTCTAACTCTCCAATACTAATATAAGAAAAATGTGAAAATGATATCCTAGTCATTTTCAACATCTGTTATTTATACGTGTCAGTTACCTTTTAGATATATCTCAAGAGAAGGACCGGATTACCCGACTTCCGGTCAGTGCCGCAAGACCTCTAAGCAAGTGTTGCTAAAGTACAACATTATAAAACATAAACATTTTAGTAGTTTTATATGTTTTCCCGCGTAATACGTGAAATAATAATCTAGTATATATATATATATATATATATATATATATATATATATATAGGGGAAGGGTTATTTGAGATCACT
>JAOEHQ010048057.1:0-10436 GCA_025447715.1 Asclepias incarnata | reverse complement strand
TCAACCATTTCATTTCCTTACATTTCTCTTCCCTATATCATTTCATTTCTCAAAATTCTCCTTACCAAACACCCCCTTAGACCTAGTTGTAGCCTAATTGATTTTAGAAAATTAATCTGCAATTACTTCTCGACCTTATAACTCAACCACCTAGCTATGCATAAAGATTTGAGTCTCATCTATGCTAGTTAGAGATGTTAGCTTCGACCCATTCACTTATAAATGGTCTGATTTTGGTTATGTTTATATTGCAAATGGGTCAAACAAACAACGTACTTACAAAACTTAATGGGCATCAGTTAAGGCGTATAACCTCCTAAACTGCATTATTCAAGCATGTAAATAAACATTGTGATCATATTTAACGCATCAGTTATTTTATGTTTTTTCTAAAAGTGGATAAAAGAGTGCCTTAGCCAACCCAGTTTGGTCCTCACTAAAAGGTACCCATCTCACCCAGAATCAATTTTGACCCGTCTCAACCTGCCTGTCCTGCCCATTTTGCCACCTATACAGACATACTCTTGAATCCAAAACATAGTTTATACAGACATACTCTTGAAAGCTATATAGTGACATGAAGTACTTCCATGACTTGTAAAACGATAAACATATTTTTTGCTACGTTTCTGACTGATAACTTTTAATATTTGTCAGGCATTAATTGGTGGTAAGGTTGAAGTACCGACATTAAATGGCAAGACAGAAGTTAAAGTGAGTGCATCTCTCTTTATTAGTCATTTGATTGTCATATGCATCTCTGCTATATAATCATCTACATAAAAAATTTCCGGGGATTGTTTATTTGGACTTTTGGAGATATGTTTCCAATTCTAACTTTGGCGGTATTTCTTTTATCCAGATAGATTCATATTTTAACTTCACTAATCCTGTTATTCTTGGAATTATTTGCTTAAATCAATTTGTAATATATGTGTTAACTATACCTTGAGGTTCTGGCCATATATCCTAATAATCTGATATTGATTACTTGCACTTCCATCATTCATGTGAGAAGCTTTAGATTTTATCTTTGGCTGGAAGTTATTAAGGGTTTGGATATATTTGCAGATACCCAAAGGGGTTCAACCTGGACAGCTAACAATACTAAGAGGGAAAGGTAGTTGTATTTTCTTTCACAGTTCCTTGTATTATATTTATCTTTCTCTTGATAAGCACCTATATTAATGTGATAGGCTTGCCAAGGAAAGGTTTTTTTGTGGACCATGGAGACCAGTATGTACGTTTCCGCATTAATTTTCCCACGTAAGCATGCTATTTATGTCAATCTGTATCTACAACAACAACAACAGGACCCAATCCCTGCATATGTCAATCTGTATCTGTATACACATAATTTGATTCGAGTTCATCTTTCTCCTTTTGTTTGTTTTTAATCTTTGATCGGTAAATTACAAATAGAAAATAGCCAAGTGTATTTAATTCTTAGAACCTCATATATCATCTTAAGTTAATAATATACTTACTTAATGCCCTAATAATTTGTTTAAACTTGAGAATTTTGGACAAAAAGTGTCCCGGGTCAGCCCAATTTGTATCTACCTTTTTTGACCAGTTACCCCATCTTCTCCACACACCATCTTGCCGCCACTGCTAAATAGCGAGGCTACCGGAGATGCAAGTGGAGAGTACTGTTGTACTAAGTTGTGTTTTGTGGGTTTATATTACAGAGTAGTGAATGACCGTCAACGTGCTATACTAGAAGAATTTGCCAAGGAGGAAATTGAACAGGCACAAAACATGTCAGCTGATGGAAACTGGTGAGTTCCTAATTTCCTATTAAAGTTGACTCATCTTGAGAAGTCTGGTTTACTTAATTTGTCTATTGCAGTGCATGTTCTTTCAATATGTAGGCAAATTGCTTGTAAGTTGTAATGAATTGGAGACATAATTCTTAATCTACATGATTACTTCAAAATACAAGGCAACTATTTTCTAGAATATCCTGAAAAAAACCAGCAGTTTTCTAATGGAAAAGTTGTAAAAAACTTTTAGGTATTCTCATTCAGGTCTATACGTACTTTTCTTCTAGTATTTGAGATAAATTATTTGTCCATTGGTAATTCGATATATTGTTGGGATTGATTGTTGTTTACTTTAACCTTCTGAGGCTTTTATAGATATATGACTTATATAGTCAAACATCTAATTTAATGATTTGTCCTGTCAAACTTTACATTTATTTTCAGAGGGTCTTATCGTTTTTCCCCGAGTTCATCTTATGATGATTGCAGGTGATTGCTTTTTAGGGATATCATTCGAAAATTGCATTCACTCCCTTCCTTTTGAAATCTTCACTTTAATTTTTTTTACTTGCCATCATCCTAGCTAAAAACATTCTGCTTTGAAAATACTTTCTTCTTGCGACTTCTTTTGTCTCATAAAAATTGCAGCATTTCCTCTTTGGTTGTTTTCTCCTGCCCATAATGATTATCAAGAGTACAACTTTTCACTATAATTAGAATTTCTTTTAGATATTTGACAGATAGGCAAACTTTTCCGTTAAACTATTACATAATTTCTGCATGGGACCAACCGACTAAGGGAGTGTATTTACCTATACGCTGTTTTTGTATGAATGCGTCGTCTATAGCCAAAATAGTGAATGTGATGAACATTCTCAAAATGGTTAAACAGGCTTTACCAGCAGCTATCTACTGGTTGAACTTACAGGTGGCATCGTATAACCGAATACACTACATCCCCCAAGTTCATGCTTGAATTATCCGCGTTGATGCTGGTTATTCTGTTCCTGAACAAAGTCTTGAGCTAGATCGTTTTCGTGGTCAAATAAAAGGAACCTTTAATTGAGAGCCCCGTGGCACAAATCGCTGCCACGATCATTTCATCATGACGTGTACAGATATCAAACCCTTGAAGAAAGCATCGATTTGCATCATTGTTCCTACTGAAGTTGCCATTCAACTGTGAGTTGCCTATTCCATTATTTCACAATATTGTATGATCATGCATTATTGGTGCTGGTTTAGCTGGATCACAGCTGGAATATAATTTTAAGTAACGATGCTATAGAGACTTGTAGCCCGTGCAATGGAAGTTGTACATTTATAAGACCTTAGCCCAGCAAAAGATACTTGCATATCAGAAACTTGGGTGTCGGGTTATTCTAACCATGATATATTCATTTTTGATATATTACGGCTTCATGTTCTAGGAACAGTTTTGAGTGGCTCCTCTTTTGATTAAATATCATTTTTATCATAGAAATTATTCTATGATGACTTCACTTTGAGCAGTGAAAGTTGTATATGAGTTAGTTCTGCACAAGAGAAAGTGTGGAAAATTTTTGGTGTTGGCTACTTGTAACAATATACTTTGATGAGTGATGCATTCATAATAATTTTAGAGTTGAATTCTGAAATTTGGTGAAAACAGTTGAAACCGTAATTAAAGTATTCGATCAAGCTATCTATTTGTGGGCGTAATATAATGGTTTATGTTGCACATGTTCTCTTTGAAAGCGTATACGAAAAACTTTTGCCCCTCAGTATGCAGAATTCTTAATGTTGTGTTGACTTGTTGATAACCTAAATGGTACACGATTTAGCATGCTGGATAAGTTTTACTATACTTGCAGAATTTGAAAAATGTACTTTCAGTTGGAATATGGTTGGAAACATTGTCTCCTTTTACTAATTGCCGCAACCAAGATATTGCTGTTTATTGTGTGTATATGTTTGTTTTCAAACATGTTGGAGGTGCTAATACTAACATTAGGAAAATAAGTGATTGCAAAAAGGTCTATAGGATATGCAGACCTTGTTGTCTCCGGTTTGCTGAGCTTAATTGCCGGTTCTTCAGCAATATGCTTTGCCCATTCTCATCGTACCTGTACGAACATAGAATCAAAATCAAAATGCTAGTATTATCTATTATCTATAATACTATATAAAACGTTTACGTCCCCCTCCATCAAGATTAAGAGCTTGAAATCACCAATTTAATCTTACAATCATTAATAATTAATTTATAATTTAATTACTTTTTTTCGATACAACTAACAATTATTGAATATCGCTAATGAAAAATATTTAATCCCGTTGCTTTGTGTGGGTATTATGCTAGTGTTAGTTTATGACTGATACAAAAAACTTGTTAGTCAACCATGGTGGGGTATGGGCTAAGGTAAGCGTGGACCTGGACTGCCAGGCTCAGGATTAAACTCCCATGATTGAGTTAGATCTGTATGAGACAAGGTATCAGCATCTAAACTCCAAGTTAATGGTTCCAAGGCAACGATTTTCAGTATATTTATATGTGGGATACAGCTTGTATCCGAGGATTTGCTCCCATGACCTTTATCTTTATGTCCAAGTACGAGTGGCGGAATCAAGATTCAAAGTGACCCGTAGCACAAATTTTTTTTTATCGCTAGTCTTGTGTAGGCTTAAAGTAACGACGTCGACAACGATTAGATTGTTATGATTTTTAGCATTTTTTTTTTGGCTTTTTTTAGCGGTTTTAAGAGTTTTTCGGCATTTTGGTAGTTTCCATTTCTTATTTAGTTGCACAAGTACGTCTGTATAAGTTTTATTGTTATGAAAATCTTTTAAAAGTTTAGATTTTGTGACATTGACCGGTATCCCATATTACTTAATTTGACCCGTAGCATCAATAAAGAATACATCATTTTTCAAAAAAATTTACACTACATCAATTTAGCGGACTTGTAGCCCGGGCTACCCCTATTTATAATGTAGTTCCGCCAATGTGTCCAACTCGGGGACCATTAATATGGTGAGGTGACAAATGAGGTACCTCGAGTAGGTTTCGGTTGTTTCATGTGATCTCCAGTTGAGGCATGAATCTTCTGCCAAAGTGAATGATATGTTCTCATGGTTTGATGTAGTGTTATTACTCGGAGCCAGTTGTATTGTTGGAACGATACTTTGAACTTTTGGGGACTAGGACACCAAACTTACAAACATGGATGCCTATCCAGGATCGCGGACCTAGACTTGGAGACATGGTTCTGGGCTAGAAGACCTGACCGTGGATAACATGCCACCATTGGTCACCTAATGCACCCTCCAGAAAATCGGTTCTTTATAGATGTAACTATGCTTAATTAGGGTGTTTAAGAAACATCATAAAGTCTCGTGTTAAAGCTGTAGACACGACAGAGTTTGGGCATGATGCTGTGTTTGTTGTTTGATCTTCCATGTTTGCTGCTTCTCGATCCGACTTTGAATATACGTGATTGTTATCGGTCGTGGTTGTAACTCCAGTCAAATAATAGTGTCCTCTAGCCTTGGTACTTATTTCTCCTTTTTTATCTACTTGTCTTCCACATTTTCTTTCCATTTTTTAACTTATCGGTTTTATAGATAGAATTCTTGAAGATCTCTCTCTTTTTTTTCTTTTTTCTTTTTATTTTTTCCAACTCGAGGCTTTGTGCGTATTTTATATCCAAATTGGTTTTTGTAGTATAAGAGGTTCTAACATGGATCATGATCCGTACATTACCAATTTTTACCCATACACCACCAGATATGCTTTAAGCTGTTGTACAGCTTAAAGCATGTTTAGTGGTATACGGCTAAAAATTGATGGTGTACGAATCACTGCCCTTCTAACATATATCATTTTCTCGGTTGACATATATAAGTAACCTACTTAAACTTCTGAGCCTACCCTGACATCTTGTTAGAAACCTTTTGATGACTATGTCAATGAAGAGATTATTTTATCAGAAAGTATACCATTATGTATAAGTTTGACTATAACGTATCTATACGATGCAGTGTGATCAAACATTTTATGGTTGGCAACGAATGGTAGTGGTTGTGACTAATTAAACTTATTAATGGTTGTGTGAAAAAATTTATTGGGTTTAAAATATTAAAAGTTTGATGAAATGAATTGTTATGATTAAATGTAATTAACTTTGAGAAATTAGTGATTAAGAGATTCAACTTAGAGTGAAAATCAAATCAATAACCAAAAATATGTAAAAACAAAACAATAATAATAATAATAAAAAACGATAGAAAGGTTGACCAAACTAAAAAATTTACGTTTTAGCTTTATGAGTAACCAAAGTGAAAAAACCAAAGTAATGTTCATATGATTATATTTGGGTAAAAATTGAAGTAAGTCGTTATGATTCAACCAGAGGTCGTATAATTTATCGACTCCGCAACAAAGATTCGAAAGATTAGGTGTTTTTTAACTTCACCATTTCTTTCGTAGGAATACGATTCGAAATCGAAAATTTCAAGAAACTTATTTTCTTCCAAAAATGGAGGAATATTTTAATATTTTTTGGTTGTATTACTTCATATTTGATTAGTAAACGAAAGTGAATATTCATATGATTATATTTGCATATATATTTAAATAATTATTCGGTTATATTACTATTCAGGTCAATATCAATGTTATTCGACTTTTACATGGTATACAAATATACAATTCAACTCTTTAGTTTATTATATCTTTTTACTTTATTGTTTGTTTTTAATAATTCACTAGTGGGTTAGTTATGTTATGTTACTTATTGCACTAATTAAGCATCCTAAATATAGTTAAATTAAAACTCAACCGACAAAAAATTAAACCAAACCGAAACTATTTCCTTGGATAAAAACCTACTCAAACCAATCCTTCTCACCCTTACCACCGAATCATCACCGACCCACCAACAATTATTTAATTTTAAACCATTGTTGCAGATCATCACCAACCAGTCATGTAACTGTTATCTACCACTAATGATCATTTTCTAAACAATTTTCTGATCAACCGTCGTTGGATGGGTGCATAATCGCCACCTAACCACTACATGCGTTGATGGCAGGTGGTGATTTGAGCCCCAATAATCTTTTCTATTTTTGTGTCAAAAATATGTTGGTTACATTTATAACATATAAAAAAAAATGTTGATAAAATCAAGTGAAATTTATGAGCAATATAACTCATTTATATGCAAGTTCTATTTTCAGAATTATGATATATTTACCACAACTATTGATACATATATAATATTTATGCATTACTGATTGGTACAGTTTGCTACATAAATTCTATGTTGTGGTAAATAAAAAAAAAATAGTGGTAAGTTTATTACTATCTTTTTTTTTTCTAACATACATACTCTCTTTTTGATATGTTCCAAATAAATGTTTACTTACATTTTTTTTTAAATAATTAAAGGACTTTGCATTTGTGGGTATAAATAATGTTTTATTGGTGGATATAGTTCTAAAATTGAATAGCATTTTCAAAATAAACATTTGTCTATACTACTATATAAACTATAAAGCATTAACCCTTTCTCTCTTTTCTCAAATTATAACTTTGAACTACCTAAAATACCTCTCTTCTTTATTTATTATTTTAAAATCTCTACTGATATACCTATAATACCCTTAATGAAATTTATTTACAACATCAAACCCCTTAATTCTTAAAATAACTACACCACCTCGTTTTTACATCAATAACTTTTACATCAATAGCCTATACTACTCGCCACCGCCACCACCAGTCCACCACCTCCAATTGCCACCACCACCACCCGTCACCGCCATCACTACACCGCCGCTGCCGCCACCACCATCATCGTCGCATCGCGCGGGCATTCGTCTAGTAAGAGTATAACATATAGCCTAGGATTTTAGCTCCAAACATTTATATTTAAGGAAATGGTACCACACATGAATTTAAACACAGGGGAAAAGAAAGTTATGCACAAACAATCTTGAAATTTTGTTATTAATTACAAATCAACAATTTCATCAACAATCATACACGGGAAGTCGGGAATGGTAGATGGCCACTTGGTTGTTTCAACAATTACAACAAATTTCATACTATTCACAACAAATTAATTACACAGAACAACGTCTCCCCTTCAATTTTGCTTTGCTATTTGGTATTAGAGAAGATATGATACAAAGTTACAAGAGTTAGGCTAATTATATAATCGTGTGTATATATATATATATATGGCTTAGTACTTCAAAATGTAAGTAACTTTACACGTTTTGTCATAGTGAGTATCCAACTTTAATCTTGTGCATTGTATGTAAGTAACTTGTTATTTTGATCAAATCATGTAACATTGTATACGTGGCAAATCATATAAGTTGCCACGTGCAAGTTTTTGATTGGTGCAAGTAAAAATGTTGCATGATTTGATCAAAATAACAAGTTACTTACATACAATACACATAATTAAAGTTGAATACCCATTATGACAAAACGTGTAAAGTTTTTTGTATTTTAAAATACTAAGCCCATATATATATTATACTATAGTTCAATTAGCCTAGCTAAATTTTAACTTTGCATGCATTTCTTATCGTACCAAATATTTTAACCGTGATGTTCACCAGTACTAGTTTCTCCATGACCATGTGGACCTTGTTCATGGCCATAGGTTTCTACTGGTGGAACAATGATAGGTTTCTTCTTTTTCTTGGCCAAACAAAATAGCCCTACTGCCAGGAATGCAAGGAAGAACACACCACCTAGAGAGGCACACACCGCGATCACAACAGTGTGATCGCTGCCACCTCCACCTGGCGGTGTTACTATCTCCCCAGATGGAGGGGTGGCGGAATAAGGCAATGGAGGAGGGACACTACTAGGGAATGGTGGATATGGATAGGAAGGTAAAGGCGGTAGTGTTGATGGAGGCCAACTTTCTAGTGGAGATGGGGCTGGTGTGTAGGGAGTATATGGCTTTGGTGGTTTAGCATAGCCACCAGGAGTTGGTGGCTTAACATGTCCACCGGGTGTTGGTGGTTTCGGTCCCATGGGTGGGCTAGATGGTGCTATTGGTGTAGGGCATTTGGGTCCTTCGGGTGGGCTAGACGGTGCAATTGGTGTTGGAGGTTTTGGTCCATGACCATGTGGAGGATGTATTGGCCAATATGGTGTAGGCGGTGGTGGTGGAGGCGGCGGTGAACTATAGTAAACAGTTGGTGGCGGCGGCGGTGGTGGTGACGGTGGAGGGGGAGAATTATAGGAATGAGCAGTGAGTTTTCTTGAAGCAACCATCTTTGATGAAGAAATGTGTATGTAAAGAGTAAGTTGTGTACGTTTAGAGTTAAGAGGAATGACAAATATATAGAGGAAGCATGCAACAATGGTAATTTTTGACTTTGGTAAATTTTGAATTAAAATAATAATTAAGGGAATGAGCTTTATATATAACATACCATTTTATGTTATTAACATCCCTTAGGTTATTATTAATTAACAAAATCCTTAAAATAATACTCTTATAACAATTTACATCAAGGTTTAAAGTATATAGGAAGATTAGGTAACATATGTCACGCACATTTGAAGAGTATATACTTTCATTGACTTCATTCTCCTTTTCAATATTGTTATAATTCAGAAATATATTTTACATTGTAAGGTTGATTTTTGTGATGACATAATTTTATGATTAAGAATAAATATATATGTAAGATCTTTATCATGACTTTTAGAAGATGAACTATCACCTTCATTCACAGATGGCTAACTAAGTTTTTTTAATAACACTGTAAATAGTTAATTGACATGTTAATACTTTAGCTGCAAAAAAAAGGAGTTGTTTATACTCCATAGCAGCCATGCATACCATTTTTCAACCTTTTTATGTGGCCAGTTGCTATGGACTTGGTAGCAATAATTTGAAATACTCACAACCATAATACCCATACAATATAATATTTTGAAATATTTTTCAACCTTTTTATTGATTGTGTCTGATAATATATAATGATGAGTGTTACATCTAGCTTAATAATTGAAAAAATAATATGATTTATTATATATAAATTCTTTATTGACTTTGTTATATGCCTGCCCAGATTACAGGACAACTTTTATAACTCGTTATATGTTGGGTTTGTTTTATAAGTGTCAAATATGATTAATGATGTCGAAATGTTTGTAAAAACATGGTCGTGTGTTTTGCATTTATATATAGGTTTATGTATGTTTCACGATCATTAATGAGTATAGATCACTTTATGCGTTTGCCATGGTGTAACTTGTTGATAGAAATAGGTTAATATTGTTGTGTGAGAATGTTTGGCTCACTTGATTCGATTAAAGTTATGATCTTGGTCATGATTATGCATAAAGTCGTGACCTCTATCATGGTTAGAAGTTGACCAAGTCGAGGTTGTTGTTAGTTGATATGCTCTAGCCATGATCAGTATTGTGTCCAGCTAGACATGCGGCCACTCCTAGTTGAGTGGGCACAACACGATGTGTGACTTTGGACTTTGGATTTCCTTGCTCATATGCACCCTCTCAAGTCCTTTCCTAAACCTATTAGAGGCGTGTGTCCCTTATCACGTATTCCTGTCATTTTAGCCTTAGCTAAGTGCATGACCCACCTTGTGGGACTGGGAAGTACTACACTAGGACTGATTAGCCTAGGTGGC
>JAOEHQ010048056.1:0-10437 GCA_025447715.1 Asclepias incarnata | reverse complement strand
GTCCGAGTGGGGTTTTGGCAAAGGTGGGTATCATTCGTGTAATTTTAATCTAATAGTGATCAAACGTGAAATTTTTGTAAACCACAGGTACCATTTCAGTAATTAACTCTTTAATTTATGAGCAACATTTGACTTCACAAAAAGTTCAAATAAGTCATTTGAATACTTATCAATAGCATCAATTTACATGTCAATTTTACAAGAAAATTTTGTCAAGAAAGATATATGTTAGTAATCTTGTAAAATGTTAGAAATGAAAGTATCGAAATTTTATGAAAGGCAGAATATAGAGTATTTAAGCTTAGGAACATACCAAGTCATAAGTAGTTCATTGAGGCATACTTGTTTTTTGTTCCTTCTAAATGTCAAATTTATTAATTAATAACAAGGACTGCAAAACTGAGATTTGCATGCATTTCATTTTCAAGAGTTTGGCAACTAAAATATTGACTTATAAATACTTTAAATGGAAAATCTTGGATTACATAAAAGAGCATCTTTTTTTTGTATCAACCGAAACGTTTAGGGCGTTTAGCTGGGGAAAACACCTCTTGTTTTTCATTTTGTTTTCTAAAAAAACATGAAAAACAGAAAGTGCGATCAAATAATAGTTTTCCAAAAAAAAAAACAGAAAACACTGTTTTCCACTTTTCAATGGGAAATTAGAAAATATTTTTTTAATTGTTTTCTACTTTTCATTTTTCAAAATTTAGAAACCTCAAATAACGTGTCTAAGTTCAATCCTTATTAAATCCAAAAAAATGATTTCTAAGGTTTTCGTTTTTAGTTGTAAAAAATGTTTTCGAATTTTTCATTTCTAATTTTCTAGAAAATGCAAGAGTTTTCTAACTCTAAAAAACAAATAAAAAATTCTAAAAACGCGTTCAAGATTAGAATATGTTATTTTCATTTTCTATATTAAAAACTATAATACATGTTGAGAGAGAAGGGGGAGACGAGAAATGGAAAATGGAAAACATAAAAATGTTATTTTTCAAATTTATGTTATAAAATGATGTTTTCCATTTTCTTGAAAACTTTTCTAGAAACTTTAATTTGATCACGTTTTTCCCTTTTTCATGTTTTTTCGAAAAATCTTTTAAAAAAATAAGGTATGTTTTCTACAACTAAACAAGGCCTAAGAGTTTCCACTTTCATCTCATTTCAACCATTTTCATGACCATTCCAAAAATATTTACTAAGAAATTTTGGAATCTCAGTGAACTAAAAAAAAAGTACTCCAAAACCCTATCATTACGATGATCTCAATCGGGCTAAATGTCCCAACAGTTAACGGACTTACTTATCACTATACTACTTAAGTTAGTAAAACCCACCGACAAAAAACACTCCTCTCACTTAACTACTTAAGGGTAAGTATGGATCGGTTTTTTATCGTAAAACCGAATCCAAACGAAAATTTCAGTTATCTAATAATTCAAAACTGAAATTGATCGATTTTAGGTGGGTCAGCTTTTTTCGGGTTTTTGTTTATTTTTTGTTTTTTTAATTTTCAGTAAAGCTTCGGTTTTATATGTTAACATCAAAAAGAAAGATTACAAAGATTTGCAGAAAGTCGAACTATATTTATAAACCGATGATTTTTTACAAAAAAGATAAATAAAAACTCATCAAACTAATTAAATATCTATAACTTCAATTTCATGTAAAACTCTAATAATTTTATAATCTAACAAAAACAACAGGCCAAATTTCAACTTTTTAAACAATGATCCGTATAAAAAATGGAAAGGGTCGATTTCTACTTTTATAGTCTAACACACGTATCTCAATATATACTAAAACAGGATATTAGAGAAGGCTTTGGAGCCACCACAACCCCTTCTTTTCCTGCCTCTCTCTCCTCTTTAATTACTTTTTTACTTATTTTTTCATTAATATATTATAATTCTAGACTCTATTATAATTTATATCTTATTATATTTTATATCTAATATATCTTTAATTTAATAATAATTTCTTAAAAAAGTTTACAGCTTAATATTATATAATTGTTTTAATCGTTATAAATAATTTTGCTGTAAAATATTTTATAATTTGTCATAACAACACTACACATTAAAACGAAAGTTATAAGCTACGTGTTTTGAAAACAACTGTCCAGCGCCTAAGACTAGTTAAAAATAATATACGAAACGGATCTATATCTAACGGATCGGTTCTATCCGGCTAACCGAAACCGAACTGATCCAATTAGATTAATAAAAAATCAATAAACCCAACCATCGGTTTATATGGTCGATCAATCAGTTTTTATGGATTCGGTTAAAATTTTCTGATTTTTTCTCGCCCTTTCCCTCACTCACTCACTCACTCATTCCCACCCCCAAAACCCTCGCATTTCAAATTTTCAAAAACTCTCAAATCAAAATATAAAAAAAAAAGAAAAAAAAAAAGGGAAAAGTTCAAATCATGAGAGAAGAAGATATTGAGAAATTGAGAGGCGTGGTTCGCGATTGCGTGAGCAAACATTTATACTCGTCGGCGATATTCTTCGCCGATAAAGTCGCAGCGTTTACTTCCGATCCGGCAGATATATATATGCAAGCACAAGCTTTGTTTCTCGGTCGCCATTATCGACGCGCTTTCCATTTACTGAATGCTTCTCAAATTGTGTTCCGTGATCTTCGATTTCGTTATCTCGCTGCGAAATGTCTTGTAATTATCACTCTAATTTTTGCCCTAATTTATCATCTTATCTATATGTATGTAGTCTAGGTGTTTGATTATTTGTCTCAATGAAATTAGACTGATACTCCTAAAGTTATGATATGCTGTTAGTTAGTTTCGTAAATAAATGAATACGAAATGAGTATGTTTGTTTCGGTTTCAGTTATATTATTTACTTTTTAGTATTTTGTAGTTTCCACACTCCAAAACTGAAGATTAAATTTTAGGAACTTATCACGTTTTGCTACCGTATGTATTAAGCTTTCAGTTACAAGCTATTGTATGAATCTGGTTACCTCTTCATCGGGTAACAAGTATTTTTTTTTCCGTTGACATGGCAACCATATAAGTTGCCACGTCTTCAGAACTGGGGTCACGTTAGTAGTTTACAAGTTATAAATGGTCATATACATACAAATAGCATGTAATTGAAAGTTTGATACATATAATATAACTTTTCAGAGTTGAATAGATACGATTGAAAAATGAGATTAGTTTTAATACATTTTTGTGCACTTATCCCTAAGTTTTATACCAATGTAGACTCCTGAAAGTACACATATGCAACACATACTATTCTATTGCAAGTGATAGATACACATCAAACTTTCAAATTTGTTCCGATATGTAACACATACATTTTTTGATTCCACATGATACATATCAAAAGTTCAAATATTTTATTAATTTTTTTCAGTATGGTATGTGGTAATTCAAAAAAAGAAATGATGACCATATTAGATCAACTTGATTCCCCCGGTGCATATGTGCTGTGGGCCCGGAAGGGTGTACTTTTCTAGAACCTCGATACATGTCTTAGGTTTGAACATGCCCTCCTTTTAAGGCATCTTTACCAGCTGTGCATTGATCCTTGGGGAAGGATCTTGTGGGTTCCAAAGGAACTCCAGTTTAAGGGTTGCCCAACATTTTTTATTGCTAGAACAACATTTGAAAGTTTGATGTGTATTATATGGAATCAAAATGTACACTATTCGTGAAAATAAGATGTTATTTTTTTGGCTTAAACCCTAAATTTTATGACGGTGCTAATATGGTAGTGATTGATGATTATTTGCAATACGTTTGAATAGGAGGAACTAAAGGAATGGGATCAATGTTTGCAAATGCTTGGAGAAGCGAAGGTGGATGAACATGGGAATTTTAGTGATACAAAGGATTCTAATGCCATGTACTTGGATAAAGATAGTGAAGATCGTGAAATTAATGTATGTTAGTTGTTTTTTTTTTTTTGCAATACACTCTGTTTATAACTTATAAGTGTATCTCTTTCAGTTTTATTTGGTTTTGGGAAGTGATATACGAGTACAAAAAGTTACAGCACCAAGTAAAACAGATATGTTGCCAGTTTCAAAGTTTTGAACGCCTTTTTAGTGCTTTGGAAAGGGGAATAATGTATAAAGTCAATTAGTTTATTTATTTAAGTTACTATTATCCTCGAAAGACATTGGATCCTCATCGTTTTTCCACCGACTGTTTCTATAATGTCGTGTTAAAGGTTCCACTACCATAAAGCCTGTGGTTGAAATCAAGTTATTAGGTAGACATGATCTATTGGATGTATTGTGGATACATAATTTAATGTTACGTACTTATTTCGGTAAGAGAAAGGGAAAGGTACCGAGGAAACCTTGTTCTAATACTATCTAAATCAAGTTAATGGTAGTAGCTTGATTTCTTTATTGTAATTACTTTTCAGCATAACTTCAGAAGTTCAAAATCTTCTACTTGCAAATTTTTTCCTCCGTTCATATTTTCTTATTCAGAGAATGTATTCCTGGTTACTTTTGCTGTGAACTAATACATCTATCCTATTATAGATATCATCAGCAATATGTTTTCTTAGAGGCAAAGCATATGAAGCTCTCCAGAACCGTTCTCAGGCGCGCCAGTGGTTAGTTTTGACTTATATGGCAAAATGCTGAAAATCTTATATTATTGTGCCAACAGCCCAACATCATGTTTGTCACGTGATTTTGTTGAGTCCTTAGTCTCATTTGAGAGCAACTGTTCCATCTAATATATCGTATTCTACTTATGATGCTTTAGGTATAAGGCTGCAGTTAGAGCTGATCCTTTATGCTATGAGGTAAGCACACCCCAGTTACATTTCACCATCATCACTGTTTTGACACCTGTGAGCATAATTTTTCCCTTTTTGTTTCAGGCCCTCGAATGTCTTGTTGAAAATCACATGCTAACATGCGAAGAAGGTTGTTCATTTGCATTCTATTTCACATTATTGAATATAATGCCATTCTACTCACATCATCTGATATCTTTCAAAACGTTCACTGTATTTTGTTATCTGCCTAGAAAGAATGATTGCATCTAAACATCTATATATATTTTCTTTGCATGGATATATTGTTTATACCACAGTGGGCACCAAGTCATATTTTTGGTTTGTTATTCAATTTCAGAGAAAAGTCTTCTTTCATCTCTGCAGTTTGCTCAAGAAGATGGCTGGCTATCTTCATTCTATTCATGTTTGATAAAAAAGGTACTTTTAAACTCAGAAAACTTTCATATTTGTTGATGTCTTATTTTGTGATTTCACTCAATTACTTTCTTGTCTTTATTTTTGTTCAGTATGATAAAGCAAGTGTTGTAGAAGAGAAATTCAATAAACTTGAGAAAGAAGATATAAGCGTAAAGCCATCAAGCCAGTCCTTAATTTGTACACTAAAAAACAACACAGATCTTTTGGCGTGCAAAGCTGAATACTACCATCAATGTGGTGAGTATCAGAAGTGCTTTGAGTTGACTACAATGTAAGTGGATCACTTTCTAACAGTTAATGATCTAGTGAATTGTACCTGATATTTTTGATATAACATAACTGAATATTTATACCATGGTTTGGTCACCCAGACTGCTTGAGAGGGACCCATTTCATCTTAAAAGTACCATGGTTCATATAGCAGCGGCTATGGAGCTTGGGCACTCAAATGAGCTCTATTTGATGGCTTGCAACTTGGTCAAGGACTATTCTCAAAAGTAAGAAATTTCTTTTATGCTTGTAGGAGTTGTAGCTGTTGAGTACACCCTTCACACCATTTTTTTATTCCCTTTCCAGTTTCTAGTTTTATAAAGCTTTACATATTTTTGCCCTTCTTTCTTAAATGCTGTTTAACTTTTCATGGCAATAAGTGGGTGCGTTTTATTATACATGTGCTGCTGGTTACTGTTTGGGCAATACTATAAGCATGTCTCTTTCCTATTATATATATATATATATATATATATGACAGATATGATGGAATTACTCATGGTTGTTTTTCTTCATCAATTGTTTTCCCTAAGGGCGATATCGTGGTTTGCTGTGGGTTGCTACTACTATTGTATCAAGAAGTACGATCAGTCACGTCGTTTTTTCAGGTATAATTTTTTTTCCTTGGTTTATTCTAATATGTTAATCTTAGTGTCATACTCAAAATTATGTTTTATTTGATTGTATAATTTATTAATTAAATCTGGCAATCTGCTTAAATAGGGGTTGCAAATGGTTGGTTCAGGTGGGTTGGGTAACATGCCAGAATCCATAAATGGAATCGGTTTGAGTGAATTACTCCAAGTCAACACGGGTAATCTTCGGTATAAGTTGAACTGCGTCAGGTTCATGTGGGTCAACCAAATATGAATGCAAAAGTTATTATGTCAATTTTAATCCAATTTTTTTGAATAAATTGATTTAGGAGGTTTTATGCATGAAGAATACACTATGGCAACATTGACCTGTTTTCTTTTTAATATATTTTTCATCTATCTGACCCAGTAGAGATGAAACATAACCTGAATCAAACCATTTATAAGTAGATGGGTCAAAATTGCTAACTCTGAGTTTTAGTTTACTGACACATGCTATTTGTTCTTTTACAGCAAGGCCACTAGCCTAGATGGAACATTTGCTCCTGGTTGGATAGGATATGGGAATGCTTTTGCAGCCAAAGAAGAAGGTGACCAAGCTATGACAGGCTATCGCACTGCTGCTCGTTTATTTCCTGGGTATTGCAACTACTATTCATTCCTCTTTATGCTTGTGAAAGTGAATTATACTATTGGCTTAGAGTATTCTTTTCACCATTTATGTTTTTGCTAACATTTAAAATTTTCAGGTGTCACTTGCCTGCGTTGTATATTGGAATGGAGTACATGCGAACTCACAGTTTTAAACTTGCTGATCAGGTGTGATATGGTAACCTTGTTTATTTGGTGCTCTAAATTCATGCTAATATGTAACTTACCAGTGCTTAAGGATGGCGTTGCTTTGATGTTTGGACCTGTCTTCAGGCGTTAAATACTAAACCTAAATTATGGACGAGGGTGAAACTAATTTCAGTTCTTTCGTATTGCCTACAGTTTTTCATGCAGGCAAAGGCAATATGCCCTTCAGATCCACTTGTATATAATGAACTTGGAGTTGTTGCTTATCATATGAAAGAGTGGGTATCCTTTACTGTTTTCTTTTTCTTTGTTTTCAACTCTCAGAGGTGGCAATTTGACCCATTTATTTATGAATGGGTTAGATTGGGATGTGTTTTATCCAACATAGTTAAATTGATCGAAATGGATAAACGTCTCTCAAGTCTATCTTGAATGCATACAAATCGCTTTTTCTAAGGTTTTCATTTTTTTTATTATTATAATTTAGTTTTTCTAATCGTATTTGATGGATTAAGTTTCTAATACTATTTTTTGAACACAAAAAAAAAGACAAAGTGTGACCCAACCTAACCTGAAAAAGTTGACCCATTTCAACCTGAATTCATCATCTGTCCTGTCTATTTTGTCAACTAATCTAGTAACAAATATTACCCAATCTCGTCTTCCATGAGGTATGGGGGAGGTGAGATGTAGACAGCTTTACTCCTTCCCTAAGGTAGAAAGGCTGCTTCTAGAAGGACCTCCGGCCATTTTGTAGGGGTTTTCCACTTGATCCAACCCTACTTGTTCTTGTCAACTTAACCTGATAGCCTTTATGTCATCATGTTTATTAATGAGCGTAACCGTTGTAAAATTTATAGGTTTAAGAAGGCAGTATCGTGGTTTGAAAAAACTTTGGCTCTCTTACCATCACCATTAAATGAGATGTGGGAATCGACTGTGGTTAATCTTGCTCATGCCTTAAGAAAATTAAAGTATGTTTAGTGGTTTAACTTTTATTTTCTAATTTATAAGGTTTACATATGTGTTGCCACTTAGTAACTTTTTCTCCAGGAGATACAATGAAGCAATCACATATTACGAAAAGGCCCTTGCACTATCAACAAGAAGTCTGGGCACATATGCTGGTTTAGCTTATACATATCATCTGCAGGTAACAATGCCTTCAAACATTGTTGGCTTATTAATTTATCCTTTTGTCTATAGGTGGTAAATGGGTGGGTCGTGTGGCGTAGGTAATCTGTTCTTGTCAAATGATGGGTAAACCCGAAACACTTGATGTCCAGATTTTGCAATTTTATCATGAACAATTGGGGTGTCAAATCAATGTTACAAAAACTATTATATTTGAGCTTTTATGCATAAAAAATGCACTAGGAGCTTCGGCATCTTTCGCCCCTTTTTCACCTTAGCTAATTTTATCTTATAAGTTTGATCCGTTGGAGATAAAGGCTACCTGAATCGGCCCAATCAACAGATAACTTGTAATGAACTGTTGGGATTTTCCGTAATGGTCGGGTTCTCTTCTTTTTTTGCAGGATAATTATACTGATGCAATTACATACTATCATAAGGTAAGCTTATCTGAATGTCATTAATAAGAACACTTGTAAATCGTATGGACCGTGCATTTTTGTATTTGTAAATAACTGGTTTATATTAGCAGGCATTATGGATAAACCCGAACGATCTGTTCTCCACAGAGATGTTGACGTTGGCCCTTGCTGAGGAAAGCCGTCAAGGTATCGAGTCTGAAATATATAGTTGATGAAAATTGATGAATGTGTATTTTTTTTTTCTTTTTTGTAGTAGGGATCATTTTTGCATGTTGTAACAAAAGCATTCATATATATCGACGAGTCCAGGAAATCAAGTCATCGCATGTCTTAAAACCTCTGTGAAGTTGGTTTAAATGCAAAATTTTGACCATTAAAATTTTGATATTACAAATTATATTATCTAATGGGAAGAAGAGTGCTGTAATCTGTGATTTATCTTCAAAAAATGTTTGGCAATTCTCACAAACTTACAGATATCTGTTGTAAATTTACAACTTTCTCATATAAGAAGGCATATCTTTATCTGTATTTCTGTAGTATTATTTATACTTCTTTATAAAAGAGATAGTAGTGTCTAAAAATTTAAAATTTTTAACATTTTTATATTTATATTATTTCATTATTTAGTTTACTTAATCTTTTTTATATTTAAATATTTTACCAATAAATAACAAACGCAATATAAGACTGTTCCATACCTAAGCTTAGGTGTGGAATCCTCACATTTTTGTTTTTTAATCCATAAAATTCACGGGGCTCAGGTAATTTATTTATTATACAACAATTATTAAAAAATTGGTATGTGAGGGGTTTCATACCTAAACTTAGGTATGAGACAGTCTTATATTCACTTTTGCCTATATATATATATATACATATATATATGTATGTGTGTGTTTTAGATACGGATCATTTCACATGTATTCGAAGAGTCGATTATTGGGATTAGACCGGCTCCTCGAGACATCGTATGGATCAAAAGACATAGATGTGTCAAGGGAAGTGGATGTCTAATTTGTCTTTAGACTTGAGATGCATAGGCATTCCTTAGAGTACTGTTAGACATTCCAAAGTCGTCGGTCGATAAAGCGGGTTGCCATCCACCTTTACTCTTTGTCGCATTTAATAATTGAGGTTTACGAATTTAGACAAGAACTTTAAAAAAGTTGAGACTAGAATTTAAAAAAAATAAATGAGAACCCATATCTAGTACCGCGCATTGAGCAAGTACACTTTTAGTATAGTAATAAGTTATAAGTATATGAGTATATGCATACATGTTGCAAATTCGATTTAGACTAGAATTTAAAAAAATAAATTGAGAACCCATATCTACTACCACGTATAGTAATAAGTATACGAGTATATGCATACATGTTGCAAATGTCTACGCGTTATATATGCGGATTGTTAGAATGATCAAGTTAATGGAGAATATGTTATCGGAAATGGTTTTTCATTGGAGATTAGAACTTGAGAAGTCTATGTATGTACGTAAATATAGGGAGTGGTTATTGTAAAACAAGTATTAAAGTAAAATAAATAAGATGATATCTTGATCATTGGATCAGAATAAAATTGATGCACGGAGATTCATAGAACACAAGTATACACATTGATGCACGAAGATTTTCATAATGCACAACGACTTTCAATTAAGTAAAAATGATTGTATTATTTGTTTTACTTTAATACTTGTTTTATTTATATGGCAAAAGTGAATATAAGGCTGTTCCATACCTAAGCTTAGGTATGGAACCTCTCACATAACAATTTTTTACTATTTGTTGTATAATAAATAAATGACCTGGGCCCCATGAATTTTATGGATTAAAAAAACAAATACGTGAGTGTTCCATACCTAAGCTTAGGTATGGGACAGCCTTATATTCACCTCCCCCATATATAATATATAATAAGAAAATCACATGTAAAGAATATGATGAAACATGAATGTAAAAGTATAATACCCTCTTCATCTTGTTTGTAAATGGTGATACTT
>JAOEHQ010048055.1:0-10438 GCA_025447715.1 Asclepias incarnata | reverse complement strand
TGTGTTAATGTTAAAATAGTAGCTAAAAGGAAAAATATATAACTTTATGTTTATCTATGAAATTGTAGATATTTATGAATTGGTGAACTTGAGACATAAGATTTAAAAATAATTAATGGTAATGGTTAATTAAAATCTCTATTTATATTAGTTGCAATTTAATTATTATCAATATAAATATCTTATTTTTCAAGCATGGTTGCTAGACTTTATATATCTAATTTATACAAGATATATAACTTATTTAGTTTAAAATTGACAAAAGAAAGTTTTTTTTTTAATTTACTTTATTCCTCATAAGTAATTAGTAATTACTTAATATTTATGATGTCCCCGTCCATCGGACGGGTATAATCTAGTGTTACAATATATAAAGGGGATAAATCTCATAATATTGGTAAGTGATAATCAAGAGTAATGGGGAGCATAAAATCAGGGATCTTATTGACTACTTCCACACACACATATATATATATATATAGGGATTAGTTCAAATAAAATAAATTTTATCATAAAACAAATAAGACAAATTCTTATGATGACATGTGTCCATTGTTTATTAATTAAAATTTTAATACATTAAGGGTGTCCTAGTAATTTCCTCACAATTAATTAAAATTTTAATACATTAAGCAAATATTACCATTCACCATGAGTTATTTTTTTTTCCCACCAAGATTTAGTTTTAAGTGTATGCATTTTTTAAGAATTAATTAACAAAAGCATTGTACAAACACGATGCATCAAACTTAACCACTACAACGAAAAATCATGGTGCGTTAAATTAGTCATGTTTTTTGTACACTAGTTATTTAATGTCACGACATCAAAAAACTATGGTGCATCAGATTTAAGTTGTTGAATTTGTTAAGTTTTATCGTGTATCAAATGTCTTAATCTAAAAGTTGTAAAAAAAAAATATGCTTGTGCATCATAGTGAAGGTGTCTTATAACCTTATTCATCATAGTGAAGGTGTCTTATAAGCTTGTGCATCAAACTTAACCAATACATCGAAAAATCATGGTGCATCAAATTAGTCATGTTTGTACACTAGTTATTTAATGTCACAACATCAACAAATTATGGTGCATCAGATTTAAGTTGTTGAATTTGTTAAGTTTCCTTGTGCATCAGATGTCTTAATTAATCTATAAGTTGTAAAAAAATACGCCTATGCATCAGAAGTAGTCTTATATCCTTGTGCATCATGACATGTCTTTTATGTATATATTGAAACTATAACTAGTAATTAGATGCATATTAAAATTTATTAAATGCAAGAAATAAAAATACGTAAAAGGTGATTAAAAAGGGGAAAGAGAAAGATGTTTAAAAGACAATAACACCCTCAAAATCATTTTGATTAGTTTTTTAAAAAACCATTTAATTAACACCTCTAATTAATACATAAGATCAAGATTCAACGGTTAAGATCATGTCTTATTTATTTTACGTTAAGTTTTGTTTTACAATAACTAACCCCTATATATATATATATATATATTTGTATATAACACTATAAATATTTATTTTTTGTTGAATGGCCTATCACCATTTTAATTATATATGGCTTGAAGTTGTCTGTCTAGTATTAGTATGTCGTATGCAATGTTTTAAAAACCGGATTTTTCGTCGAACCGGACTCCCTACCGGGCGGCAGTTCAACCGGTCGGACCGGTTCAACCGGGTTGAACCGTTTAGTTATTTATTTATGTAATTTTTAAGATTTTTAATAAAAATACTACTAAACTTGTTACAATTCATTTAAAAATAAATACAAATAATTATAATCTAAAGAAATATACGTTTTAATGTTCACAAACAACTAAAATTACTTTAAACTCAACACATTACTATCAAAATAGTTAAAGAAAAAAGCAAAAAATTTTTTTTTTTTTTCCAAAACCCGTTTGAACCGAACCGGTCGAACCGGAAAAACCGGCCGGTTCAAAATCAAAACCGGGTCACCTTAAAACCGGGTCACCTTAAAACCGGGCTTTTTAGAACCGGCCATTTGACCGCGAACCGGTTCAACCACCGGCCGGTCCGGTTTTTAAAACATTGGTCGTATGTTATCTTATAACTTTTTGAAAAGCGTAGCCCAAAAGGCATATTAGTGACTAAAGTCGTTTCCTCCAAAAGCTGAAAAGGCATATTGGTGACCTACTGACCTTAGTTAATCTTTCTTGTAGCATTTTACTTGTACCCAAACTTCTTGCATATATATAGTACATACAAACTCTAGTCCACATTATCTCTTAAATAATAACAAGTTGTACATTTCAAAAGGATATGAAAGGTTCATATTTGTTGTTATTTACTCAGTGTTGAATACAAACCAATCAGACAGACTTTTTCAAACAATTTGAAATAAACATGTAATATATATGAGCCGGGTAATCAGGTTCGGGGCGGGTTTCGGGTATACGGGTCGGGTATATGGGTTTTCATCTAATACCATCCCCGGACCCGAACCCGCAAAAAAAATTAAAAGAATTCCCATACCCGGCCCTAGACCCGTATACCCAAACCCAAACCCGAACCCGGCCCAAAACTATCGGGTTTCGGATATCCCCATCGGGTACGGGTTTGTTTGCCATCCCTAGGAGTATTGCAGGTCGATTTGCGTTAGGTGCCATGGTTTACAAGATTTGACAAGAAAAACAATCACATACATATGAAGAGGTGCGTATCTCCAAACCAGCTAGCTCATGATATTCTAGATGAGATTCGTTTAAAGATCAGGTCGCTCAAGCTACTGCCAACAAATAGTGTGGCACAACTCAAAAGCTTGTGGAAGATTGATGGATAGATACTTAAAACTATTATTTGGTTTAGTCTACTTGATGTTTAATGTGGTTGGAAATGTACATCAAGCTATGTAATTTGATCATGTAATATATTTCCGGGGCGATTAGTCCAAATAAATATAAAAAAAAAAGAGCAAGCAAATTAAATTAAAAATCTTAAACAATACCCAAAAGCATATGACCATGATTCTCCCCCCAAAATACAAATTAACAATCTTCTTGACACACAAAAGCATTAGACAATTCAATTCCCCGGCCCCAATTACCTACCAAACTCTGGAAACATTTTCTCTGTTGCCATCATCTCCCCTGTCATCTTGTCCTCAAACGTTTCTTTTCTTTTTTGGTGATTGAACTTTGTTTCTGAGCAAGCTCCTTCATCAGATTTATTGAAATATTGGCCTATCCACTTACACATCACCTCCTCCATCTTCATCTGATAACTCTCATATTCCGCAAGCATTTCTTTTCTCAATTTGTCCTCAAGTATGTAACTGTTTGCTGCTTGTTTTTTAGATTCAATCTCTCGGTCTGCAAAAAGTCCTTTATAAAAAGATTCCGTAGGAACAGCTTCGTAAGGTAGCAGTTCGCCGTACTCCTGTATCATTCGTTCACATCTATTTTCATCTAAAAGAACCTCAAAGCAGAAATAATCATAGGGGTCCTCTTGAGATTCATTGTATATTTTCTCAGCCTCCTTACCGTCCAATTCCCCTATCATCTCTCTTCAACAACAATAATCTCAATTCGTTAATAATTAAGCCGAGCTCCCTCGATCAATTGCAAAAACAACATTTATCAATCTATACTACTCGTATATATAAAAATTACTACAATAATACTAGCTAAACACTCACAATTCTTCCTTGTACAGGCATGCAGTCCACCCTTCGTAGTACAGTAAATCTTTTTCTTCTTCTCTAGAGCGTCTTAATTGCTCGTGATAACTACAGAGAAACAAACACTGATATATAGTACTTGAAACAATTATACAACAAAACTAATTAGAATTGCAGAGGATAAAAGAAACATATATGAAAGTGATAGAAAGAAAGAAGGAAAGAATGAATAGACTCACTCTTGGATTGTGAAGCTCGCTGCCATTAGGCACACAAGTCTGCAATTCAGAACCACAACAATTAGAATTAGGCATGCATGCATACATAAAGGGTTGCGAAAAGAAACACATGCAAAATAATAATTAGAAAATATATTATCTGGGAAGGCTAACTTTTCTTGAATAGGTAGAGTTGAAAACTGAGCCGCTTTAGCTTTTAGTTCATCCGAATCCTTGGGGAGTGAACAACCCCATATGGAAATTTCTTCTCTGCTACAATCAATCAATTTGTTAATTATAGAAAATTTATACTTGAAACAATTGGGAGTATAGTTGTATTTTGGGGGCAATTGAAACTGAAACAAACAAACAGAAAAAATATTACTTTTCTTGAATAGGAAGAGATGAAATCTGAGCCTCTTTAGCTTTTAGTTCACCCGAATCCTTGGTTGAACAACCCTGTATGGATTTTTTCTTCCTGCAACAATCAATCAATTTGTTAACTAGAGGAAATTTATACCTGGAACAATTTGGGGGCGTTATTGTATTTTGGGGGCAATTGAAACTCAAATACAAAAACATTACTTTTTGCGAATAGGTAAAGATGAAAACTGAGCCATCGTTTTAGCTTTTAGTACATCCGAATCATTGGGTGAACAACCCCGTATGGATTTTTCCTTCCTGCTACAATCAACCAATTTGTTAATGATAGAAAATTTATACCTGGAACAATTTGGGGCCGGGTGTTATTGTATTTTGGGAAACTGAAATACAAAAACAAACAAAGAGAAAAATTATTACTTTTTGTAAAACTGAGGCATCGCTTTAGCTTTTAGTACATCCGAATCCTTGGGTGAACAACCCCGTATGAAATTTTCCTTGCTGCTACAACCAATCAATTTGTTAATAATAGAAAATTTATACCTGGAACAATTGGGAGTATTATTGTATTTTGGGGGCACATGAATCGCAAATACAAAAAAAACAAACAAAGAGAAAAAAATATATTACTTCTGTTGAATAGGTAAAGATGAAATCCGAGCCTCTTTAGCTTTTAGTTCACCCGAATCCTTGGTTGAACAACCCCGTATGGATTTTTTCTTCCTGCAACAATCAATCAATTTTTTAATCACAGAAAATTTATAATTTGGGAGTATTTATTGTATTTTGGGAAACTGAAATACAAAAACAAAGAGAGAAAATATTACTTACTTTTGGTGAAGAGTTGGAGCCGCTGCTGATAATTTATCCGACCCAGCTCCTACCGTGGCTGCAGGATCAAAATTTTGGGGATCCATGGGGGGATCTATAACCGACGACATCTATCTATTATTTTAATTATACAAAAATTAACTAATTATATATAACTCTAATCTAACAACAATTGAGATGAGAGTATTATTATTATTATTATTATTGTGTTTGGGGCCAATTGAAATACAAAAACAAACCAAGAAAAAAATTACCTGACTTCGTGAAAGATAATCAAAGGGTTGTGCTGGCGGCTGCAAATGAGGGAGAGAATAAATAAACAACGAGTAAGTTACAATTTTGGTCCCTGCGTGGACATCCCTAAGTTTTATAAATTAATGTTTTGGTCCAAATCATTAACGAACGTTAAATATAAAGTCATGTGACCCGCACATGATGGATACCTTAGTCTTTTCTTTAACAAGGACCAAAACTATCTATCATCATCATCATCCATATATCATCTATATCTAATCTATATACATCCATCCATCCAACCTTATATACATCATCCCACCACCACACCAAAAGGGTGAAACCCCAGTGGTACCGTCACCATGTGACTACATGGGCCCACAAATGAAGACTGCAGGCAGGGTTGTAAAAATCGGCCGGATTGGCCGAGGAATTGGGATCGGATCGGAGATCGGCCGTCTCAAGATACGAGTCGGACCGGATCCGACTAAAAATCGGTCAATGACTCAGAATCGGGTCAACATTGGTGAAATTCGGCCGACTCGGTCAAAAATCGGCTGACTCGGGTCAACTAGTCAACTTTTTTTTTCTTTAATAAACTTTTAATAACTTCTTAATTGGGTAAAAGGCTTTTTTAATAACTTCTTAATTGTTGATGTTAATTGTTTGAACTATGAAGTATTATATTAATAACTCTAAACAATTATGCTCGGAATTGGTGCTTCAATTGGCGTCGTAATATTCGTCGGCATCGGCACCGTCGCTTGCGATGCCCGTCCCGGTGAGTATTAAATTTAATTTAAGTTTTAATTGTTTTATTTTTAATTATACTAGAGTGCAGGCCCGTGCGATACACGGTCGGGTAAAAATATCTGTGATACACGTTTTTGAGATTCCATCTTACATCAAGAAGTAATGCACTGTCACACATATGAGAAGCATCCAATACGGCTCCAACAATATCTTTCTTTTTTAGGTTACCGTGATATATTTGAGCATGTAGTCTCGATTTGGTGAGGATTGTTTTTAACTTGGTATGGTTGTTGAGGACAGAGTATTAGTCTTATTTGCGTTTACATCAACTAATTAGTGAGCATAAATGATAGCACGTTAAGACTACTATACAATTAAATCCTATGTAATATGGAAGCAACACTAATTTTTCACCCAATGACTATCTACATATAACTAATCACTACCCAACAATTGAAACTCTCATACTCCCCATATTGGTAGTATGTACTGGACTTGAGCTCGAGGGTGTGTGTGCTGCCCACCAGGGATGCCAAACGCTTCCAGATGACCGAATGTTGCGGGTCACATATAATACCCTCAATTTCACCATTTAGGAGTGCATGGGCTGTCGTTTTTGTTAGCTTCTCCGTAGTGTCATCAAACTATCAAAGAACACAAGGCCTGTTAAGTCAAGAAATAAAGTTATGGGTAGGTCAATGAAAGAATTGTGTGAAACAGAGACTAAATTGTCTTGAGTGCATACTTTGTTCTCTGGAATCAAAGTCTGAATGATCCCTTCCTTCACTTGAACAGTTTCCTGAAGGTAAGGTTAGTTAAGAAAATTTGGCATTTCCAATTGGAAGTCAAGTCCACTAATCAAGGACTTTTATAAGCATACACATCTACTACGACAAAGGCTAAAAACTTATTCAAGATTGGTACCCATTATTTGAATGGTTGCCGTTGCAGATCAGTTGAGGAACTAAAATTTGGAAACATAAACCTGTAAATATTTGATAGGATGAAGCTGCATTTTAACAGACTTCAAAGTAAATGGTTCAACCAGTCACAAACTTCTCTTTGTGCATCTCAAACCTTAAAACCTTGTCTTCAATGAGCCCCGTTTCTTCCAAGAAGGACTACCAGTCCGATATCATGTGCAGGTGAGTCTCATCATCAAGATACCGGGCATCTCGCATGATACGTAGCATCACCACAAACTTCATACGACCAAGGCGAAGAGCAGCTCTAGAGTAGGTACACAGCTGGTGGTTACGAACAAACTTCCTTGGGATGGACTAGACAAATAAACTGTTAGTCTTCTTGGTTGTCTCTGTATCATACGCTTTAAGTGACAACTATGACAAAAATGCAAGACATAATGTAAAATAAAGTGCCTTAAATTAATGATTGAAACAGCAGTATGTGAGTGCTAAGCGCATGGTAAAACTTGCAGATAATTGATCATAAAAGAGAAGTAACAATATTGGTAACTGTTGGCATGAGTCCATCGAACCTAACGACTGAGTATCTTAAAGTTGACAAATTGTTGCTGTAACATCTTGTCACTCTCCTACATGCGCTTCTATCATTGTGAGTAATAATTGTGATACTAACAATCTAGTACCATTACACAACCATTTTTTTAATCTATAATCTAAGGCCCTAATGAGAGTTTTTAGGCATGTATCTTCTATTCAAGTCTTTTTCTTAGTTATCATGAAATTTCTACATCCATCAGGGCTTTTTAATACAAGGAACCAAATACAGCAAAAAAAATAATCAGGATAAGTATTTTCATTATTTTCTCTGATAGTAAGTTTAGTTGCAGCTAGTATCAAACTGATTCTTCAAAACTAATTACTTGACTCCTTAAACCGTCATATACTTATACGCAGAAATAGGTAGCTCAAACACTACAAACAGGTCATTACTATTTGAAGTTGTAACAATCACCCAAAACCATCCAAACACCACCTTAGATTATAACTGATGTTGTAATATGTTTCTAATCAACATTTATAACCTAAGGGCCTTTTTCCTTGCAGTAAATAAGCTGGCAACTAACTGCCGTTGGTTTCTACACATCAGATGATCATTATCTAAGGTAACTTAAAAGTTATAAAGAATTATTTTGTTATACTTTATATAAATTATTTTCTGCAAGAATCGATGTTTAGTCACTTCATGTAAACTATAGATGTAAAAATGGGAATAAATAAAAAATCTCATTTTTTTTATGTTAAACTTTTGATTTTGGAAACACTCCTTTTGTTATATATGTATAAAGTATGCAACAACGATACCCAAGCCTGATGGGAGGTGGGATGTAAATGTTCATAACTCTACCGGAAGGTAGATACATTGCATCCAAAATTGTATAAAGTATAGTGGGTATCGTCGCAACTAAAACGTTTTTTTGTGGTGCATAGGCAGGAAAGCGAATATAAACAGAACAACACAATCTGAGGACATCTATGTATGATCATATAAAGTCTCATCTTTTTCATAATGTATTCACTCATATAATAATAGTTCTTATATATATCATAATTGTATTCTATATTATTAGCACATGAATAATTTTTTAAACAGGAAAATATGGATAATGATCGTGTAAATATATTTCGACATTAATAATAATTAACCTCATCGATTTATGATCACAATAAGTATGTTATAATTAATCATACAATCACTTCCGTAAAATCATGTAATAATATAACTGATCATATCAAAAATACATGTATTTTTAAAAATGATGAATATGATTACTATTGTTGCAGGTTTTTTTTTATAGTATTATACATTTTTCTTCTGAATTGTGTTCTTTGATTTTGCATTTAATTGTGACATATTTGCTTTGAAGAACCGCTTGCTTTGTCCACCTCTTCTTACTTGGATTCTCAATCGGATTTCTGGGTGTTGTATTAACGCGTGCTGATGAAGAAACCATATTTAATATAAATTATAAGGATCAGAATGTATGATGGATGGTATTTTTGTTTGGCTGGAAATAGCCCTAATCATATGATCTTGAAATTGATTGATCATATATTTTCTGATTTGGGGAAAACGGTGGACTAAGAATAGCGTATACACATATGCTGTATATATATATATATTTTTTATTTATTATTTTTTTTTATAATTTTTTTTTAATTGATGAACAATTGATATGATTAGGTTGGACTATACAATTGATATGACATCCTAATAAAAAGATATACATATATACGGTGGACTATCAATTTTTTTTAATTGATATGACATCCTAATAAAAAGATATCATTAATACGATATAGTTATCTGGCAGAATGGTTATTCATCATATGGTTCCAACTTCTTAATAAGGGTAGCTGTTTCCATCTTTAGCTTAAGCCGTTTGCTTGTTGAGGTGTCCGCTTCCGCCACAACTGAGTCAAGTACTTTTTTGGTGGGTCGCCTGAGGAGTGGGCTTGTAGCTTCATCCTTTTCACCGTCCACAGCCAAACAACCTCCCGTAACAGATGCAGCATCCTTGCAGAAGAAGACAGAACAACTATTTTAAAGATTGAACAGTGAATATATATAAGTTTCAATACAGGTTCAAGTATGGAGTAGGTGCCTCATGTTTATTACCTTTGAGTAAACTCCACCCTGTGACGACTGTGATAGTTTGACACAACTTGCTTCAGCATAGGCAGGTTCTGGAGTACACTACAAAAAATAAACACAAACAGCATTACATTAACGCTCACACGGCTATTTACTAATGGCCACATTGAGGTATTTATGAGGCCAGGGGGGGTAAGTACCTGCGTGGCAGTATCGTCACCCCGCATCTCATCAATGATATTAGGATCGTCACACACCCTGTTTACAGTGTAGTTATAGTACTTGTGGCGAACATTGTAATCAGTCACAACAATCTTAAATGCGAGCTGACGGTTGAGCAGGACATCGAGCTCATGAGGGTAGCTGTTGTGATCCACAGATTTTAATTGCCTTTCACGGATATCAGTTGCAGAGAGACCGGTGAGACGGGTTACTTCCTGATCAAACATAAGCAATGAAACGCAGCCAGTAGGATCTTGGACTCTAAACTGGATTCTGAACCTAAAATTTAGAAAAAACCAAAGGTGAACATACTATAAGTACTAAGTTGGGTAAGGTTAGGATTGGGTAAATGTGAACCGATATTATATATGACATACTTTGGAATGACGGAGGTTGCAAGGCAGTTGCACTTGGGGCACCACAAGCTATCGGCTGCAGAGTTCTGCACATCTGCATGTGGTTTAGGGGCCTCCCTCAGATATTCAGCTTTAGGTTTGACTTTTTTCTTACATGTACGGCAACCAGGATAAAACCACCCAGCATCTTCTTCTAACAGCTTAATTGTGCAGA
>JAOEHQ010048054.1:0-10440 GCA_025447715.1 Asclepias incarnata | reverse complement strand
TAGTGTAGTTATTTTAGAAATTAAAGGGTAGATGTTGTATATTAATTTTATTAAGGGTATATTGGGTATTCAATAAATTATGAATAGTGTTAGTTATATTAGTAAGGGCATTTTAGGTATTTCAAAGTTAAAATGTTTTAAAAGAGGGGAGGGGTAATTTGTTTTATAAAGGAGTAAAGATACTTTCACACAGCGAAGCTTAAACTTGTTCGGTAATTATGATGGTTCGCTAAGGTCTCTTTCCTCTTCCCTTTTTTGGCTCACTCGTAAGGGTTCAAACTCCACAAAGGGGGAGGAGCATCGATTCTGTCTCAAGTGAGTTCTAACATGAAATTGTCATGTATTTAGAGGTGTCAACTATCATCCGTCTTAATATTAACTAGAAGTGTGCCCGTGCGATGCGCGGCAGCCGAATGTGTTTTAAATATTTTAGCAATAACACACGACTAAAAGGTTGAAGATGACGACGTCCGGCGCCTGTGATAGTTCTCTAACAGATTATAAAGGTTAAATTTTATTTGAATTTTTTTACATTACCATTTATTATGTTACTTTTTAATTTATAATTTATATATATATTTTTTTTTATATATTTTTTTGAACATCAAAAATTTTTATTTAAATTTCGGCAAGACGTTGAATAATTACATCAAGAAGTTCGGGCTAATAAGCCAATAGTGCCACAAAAATTACCCTTTCTTACGTCGACTCGAAATCCAAAGGAAAGAAACAACAATGGATTGGAAAACTTCACTAGAGTTACTACCACTCGATTTAAAACCGATGTCGTTCCTATGTTTCCAAAAAGACCACCACCATACCAACATAATTGCTTCCAAAATCTGACGATATCTCTTTGAAACCCCAAGTGATCCGATCCACATCAGAATGTCATTGGGACTACCTGCAGGAATCTCCAATTGTACCCACTTAGACATAGACAACCTGATTTCGTTATTGAAGGGGCATTCCCGAAATAGATGAATCATGTCTTCAAATCCTCCAGAACACAGATTACAATCAAGTGAAGTTGGGTGAATTCCCCGAATAGTTAAGTTACCTTTGGTTGGTAAACCTATCCCGTCACAATCTCCATCCAAAAATGTTTACTTTTTTCAGTATGAGTTTGTTCCAGTACGAACCTCGCTGAGTTGCTGGTAGGATTTTATTATCAATTGCTAGTCTAAGGCAACGAACCGGGAAGTCTTTCTTACCATCCAATTCGCGTTGCCATAAATCAGGTTGGCCATTCAATTCAACTGAGTTCGTTGCAGAGATCACTCAGCTGGGAAGCTTCTATACCACATCTAATATCCCGTATCCATTCCCAACTTCAACTCAGCCCATTCCATCTATCCGCGACACTGCACTCTTTATTCTTTTCCAACGCAAATCGCCTTTTGAAACGGTCCTGCAAGCAGCCAGCTTGTAACCATTCATCACACCAGAACCTTTTATCAAAACCGCTACCCACTGCCCGTTTAATAATCGAGTTAGGGATCCCAATGGACCTGATCGCCACACATTTGGAAGCCCATACACCATAACCTGTTGCCAAGCAGTAAGAGAAAGTTGCTTTCCCATGGATATCTGATATAACCAAAGCCCAAAGTGAGGAAAGATTAGAGAGGCCACGCTATTTTGTCAAACTTTCTAATTCTACAATTATATTTTAACAACGGGATTAACAACAGGTTCTTATACGACATATTCGGGACCGCTGCATCGTGTGAGTACCCTCTAATTTTAGAAAACCCTTCTTTTAATTATTGTATCTCAATCTAATTTAATTTACTTATTGTTTTAGATTAATAAGAAACACAAACGAAAGTTTCACTTGACAAATATAACAACACCATTCTTTAAATTCAACAATTAATTAATGTTTGGATAACAAGATTAATCAAAACAATACACCAAATAGTACTATATATTGAGAACTAAAAAACATTTAAAATATCTTTCTCTTCGACAGACTCCATCAACTGATCCGCATTCCAAGTGAATTCCATGTAAATCGTTATATAAGGAGGCCCGGCATCACACAACATCATGGAATCGGCGTCAACTTTTTCATAGCATCGTGCCATTGCTTCTTGCGTTCGAGTGGGGCGTAGAACCATTAGATGATCAACACGATCATCAATAGGCGATGGGTTCACCACGACAAACTGTCGTTTTTCTGGGATGATAATCCCGTAAGAATCCATGGTAGTTGCCATACGTACCATTATTATAACAAGAATGGATACTTTTATTTTTCGACAAGAAATTAAAACCTGATGATGATTATTATTCGAGAGATGAGGAAGAAGATTGTTAATGCTAATAAGGAGGGGGTTTCAACTTATATATAGATTTCGATTCGAAGGTCGGTGCAATCATATCAAAAGAACGCGGTAACTAAAAACTTGATACCCGGTAAATTAAATAATATTTTATATCTATAAGTTAATAACATAAAAGGAAACAAAAGTGTTATATGCTTAATTAATTAATTAGATATATAGATGAAAATTTTACTTATTTGATTTGATTACTTGTGTGGCAAGGATTAAAGAAAAGTAAGTTTTGTTTGCTAATAACAATCAACTAGATATACAACGCAAGTTTGATGGACTTTCGTAAATTCAAATTTAAAGAAATTTTATTTTCTTTCCATATTTAAGATTATCGGAATTTGCAAGTTACTTGTACTAGGAAACTGATTTTATCTTACTAGCGTACTACACACGTAATACAGCAGCCTTACAAAGGGGTTTAATAGTATATAATATAAAGTAATACATGTATCCTTTTAGAAATAAAACAATATTTCGATAAATTACAAAACTGTATTAATAAATGAATTCGTTAACAAAAAATTAAATTATGGATAATTTATATTGTATTTTATGTATATTATAGTTATTAGAAAAAGTTAATTATTAAAAAGTTTACAATATAAGTTTAAAAAAAAACTAAGTTGTAGTTTAGAAGAGAAATATAGTAAACAAAAATAAGTTGGTTAACACGCACTTTTTAAAATCAAAGGTTATGGGTTCGAATATTATAAAATAATAGATAATAAATTTGAAAAGAGGGGGGGTTGTTAAATGCTTTATATAGTATAGGATTATAGATATATAATAACTGTTCTAAAACTCAATTAACTAGTAAAACTTTAATTTTTTAATTAATCTATTAGAAGCTTTAATTTTAAATGATTTTTAGTTTGTGGTCCTTAATTTTAAAGCTCAAGCTATCCTCGCACCTCTTATGGACAAAATGTCCCTTTTATCGTTATGACAATCATATTGTTATGTCCCTTTTTATATTATTGAAATGGGACATAAGCTTGTTATATGCATTGAAAATGCGTTATTATATCGTCACCATGATTTTCCCAAAGACACCCTCAAAAGGGATGACCCAATCGTCCCGACTGAGAGGTGTACTTGGGAAAATAACAGTGTCAATAGAAACCCCCTTGAAAATGATTGAGAATTTGAGATTATACTATTGTAAAATGAAACATGGGCTTATTCATGCCACAGTGTGTTTTCAATATTAGTCCATAATATATGTAGGTACTGTTATTTTTCTGCGAGTAATAATGGATATTGAGGTATCTTACGAAGGTTTTCTGTCTTATTTGGCAATATGTTGTTCTGTTTTGTTCCTAGTCATACATTCTTGAATGTGGATACATGAAAATGGAAATTTGGGACCACTTTGAAGCTGTCATTTGGTTATGATCTTTGGCAATCATCAGCTTTTGTTTTTGATTATTTATGTAATAATTACATTTCAAAAGATTTGTATTGTTAATTTTTGTTGCTATCTAGTTTTCTGGCTCACTTTTATTTATGCTCACTTTTGTTTGTTGGGGGATTATCAAATTTTGCATGCATAGTTCAAAAACCAAGAAAATCTCACTTCGGATTAGCACAGTCCCAGTCGTCGGTTTTCAGGTTTTTAGCTCATCCCTACTTCTGCACAGTTTCAACCCGAACGACTTATCCCCTTCGATGAAAAATGATTACCCAAATGACACCATTTATATGCTGGTCAAAATAGGCACTCCAAATAACAATTTCCAACTATACTATATATGCAATTCTCATTTAAACGGAAAACATCTTTCATCCAAACACATTCATATATATTAGATATTAGATATTAGATATATAAGTAAACACACACTTACACCATCTTTCATATATACAAAATGGATAGAGACATTCAACTTTACTAGAGAATCAAACTGCATTTGGCAATATAATAGCTTGTCTAACCCCTCATTAGTAACATAAACAAACTATCCCTTTGGTGCCATAACTCTTAACTCCCACAAGCCAAACATTCATCACGGTTCAACAAAGAACATGTCATTTGGGACATTTCGGCATTCATTTTTTCTTCCTCACTTGCAGTTTTCTGGTTTTCCTGCATTGGGAATAGGGGTTTAGTTTATAATACAAGAAAAAGCAGAACAGAAGAAAGAAAAACTCAACTTTTATAGAATGATAATGATTCTAAAGGAGCATTACCTTGAGCATAGAAGTATCAACAGTGAACTTGATTGCATCAGCTGCAGCACGTGAACGCAAATAGTACATCCCTGTTTTGAGCCCCTGAGATTAAAATATCAAGTACATTTCATCATCAGGAGAACCGCTTAACAAATACATCAGCAAGCAACACAACAACAAAAAAGTCAGCAAAATAGGCGGGTTGGGTAACAGATAGTTTTTCAGTAGGTGTTGGATTTACCAGAAACAATATGTCGAAAACTTTAGCCTTTCATATATAACTTGTGTGCCATTGATGTACATAGTTAGGTTATTTCAATAATAATCTAATTCCTTGAGAAAAAAAAGATGTGTTGTAATTGCCACCTCTACATTACCAGGTTCAATTAGGAATCAAGAGTATTGAATTACCTTTGACCATGCATGGAAATGCAAAGAAGTAAGCTTGCCAAAGTTTGGCTGGTCCATATGTATGTTCAGACTTTGACTTTGGTCAATGTAGCATCCGCGATCAACAGCCATGTCTACCAGCGTCCTTTGCTTGATTTCCCAAACAGTTCTGATTCCACGATACCAATTAAGAATAATAAAAAATAATTCAATTATATTTGGGAAAGACTACAAAAATAAAACTTTAAATCATACTTGTAAATTGCCTTCAGATCTTCAGGAATTTCAGCAATTTTTTGAACAGAGCCATCTTCATAGATCATCTGATTCTTGAGAGTAGGAGACCAAACGCCCATCTCAGTTAAGTCATGTAATAGATGCTTGTTAACCACCACAAATTCTCCGCTGAAGATAAAATACTTGTCAAAATATGCTAAGAATAGCATGCAATGCATGTATATGATAGAGTGTTCCAGAACAAAAATCAGTACGTCCCAGATAAGAAAATTCACTATGGCAGAAGAACACACCTCAAAACTCTGCGACTGTAGATATTTGAAGTATATGGCTCAAAGCACTCATTATTTCCAAGTATCTGGCTTGTTGAAGCAGTTGGCATTGGGGCAATGAGTAGTGAATTCCTCACCCCATTCTTGGATATCATTTCACGCAGAGCGTTCCAGTCCCATAAATCTGAAGGTGTCACTCCCCACATGTCTGGTTGGAGAACTCCCTACAAGTAATTTAATGTAATGACGATTAATTTGTTAGGAAGTTATAAATACAGTTGCTAAGCAACTAGTTTATGTATATCTCAATAGTTGATGTATCAACTTTAAACATTTAATTATGAGTAGAGCTGGGTTAGGTTAATAGAAACATTCACTACAATTGAAATATTATGATTTTAGTAATCACAGACCATGAATTACATCTAACAATTTTATGCATATGTCAACTAGAAGCACACGTCCAAGAGACAGACCTTGCTAACAGGACTTCCAATATATGTCTCATATGTGCCTTCTTTTTTAGCCAGCTCAGATGAAGCTTTAAGGGCATGGTAGTAAATTGTTTCAAATATGTCCTTGTTCAATTGTTGAGCCTGCAATTCAAGTAAGGTTAATAATGAGAATTAAAATATATATATATATATATATCCGAAGTGGCCAATTTTGACCCATTTAATTGAGAGCTGGTCAATTTGGATAATGGTTTATCCCTAACGGATCAAATGGACGAACTAAAAAAGCTCGGCCCAAAGAGAAACCAGTCATATGGGTCAAAACAGGCGACAGTCACTCAAAGTGTAGTTCTAATGCTGCAACTTCCTCAATTCCTTTATTTTGAACAAAGAATGTGGTACATATATAATAACATAGTTTTTTTTTTAACATATTAAATGCATTATGTATATTTAAAGAGCATTAACAAAATGGACAAGAGTTTTTGACCTGTAACAAGACCCACCCATTTTCCACATGTATAATTAAAACTTGCAACAAGAGAGAATGCATGTATTACCTCAGGCGAATCAAATGCCATACCCAGCAAGATAAAAGTATCTGCAAGACCTTGGACCCCAATACCAATAGGCCTGTGTCGAAGATTTGATGTTTTTGCAGTTTCAACAGGGTAATAATTTATATCAATAATTTTGTTTAGATTTGTTGTAACAGTTGATGTGACCTGCCCATCACAACAAACAAAAACATAATTTAAGATCATGACAAACTAACCATCTAAAAGCATTTCTACACAGGTAAGAGAATATGAAGAAAAAATATAAAAGCAAACCAAACCTCGGCTAATTTGTTGAAATCAAAGTAGCGATTGCTAGAACCTCTACTACCAACAAGCTTTGATGGTTGGGATTCTGCTGGAACTCCCTGGAAAAAACATAAGAGGAATTATAGTCTTACCTCTACTACCGATTCCTAAATAATAGGTTGAAATATCGTACCTTTTCTCTGACGTATCGTGGTAATGCAATTGATGCCAAATTACATACAGCAGTTTCCGTTGGACTTGTGTACTCAATAATCTCAGTACACAGATTTGATGACTTGATGGTACCAAGATTCTGCTGGTTGCTTTTACGATTGCAAGAGTCCTAAGAAGGCAAAATTTTATTTTGCTTAAAAAAAATTATTCTGTAAGAAGTACCATTAAATAACTCCATACATCAGGCCAAACAAACTACCTTAAAAAGCATATAAGGGGTCCCAGTTTCAATCTGGGACTTCAAAACTTCAAACCAAAGATTTTGTGCCTGCACAACTTTTTTTGCTTTCCCCTGATAATATAAAAACAATGCACTATTAGCCAATCATACTAAGCTTCAGCACAACCAAAATTGAATATGCTGACAAATATATTCAACCAATACCTGTTTTTCATACTGGGTGTACAGGTTCTCAAATTCTTGACCCCAACAATCAGCCAAACCTGGAGCTTCATTTGGACAGAATAAAGACCAATTGCCATTACTTTGGACTCTTTCCATAAAAAGGTCCGGTATCCAAAGGGCGTAAAACAGATCCCGGGCCCGCTGCTCTTCCTGCAGAAATTAGAAAGCACAACTTTCAATGAAATATTAGCACGCAAAAACCATAGACTACAAAGCGACTGGGCCATCAATGTAATCAAGTTCAATTTCAATCCAAGAAATATGAATTTGTGTTTTAGAACAGTAATATGTAGTCAAAATAACTGATTTTGACAACTTTTAAATAAACTTTGTCCATGTAATTAAGTGTCAAACAATCAGCTTTGGTTACTAAACAGAACAAATTATCAAATACTACAAAAAATATTTAACCATCTCTTCTTTTAAACAAATCTGAAAGGATTTTACTCCTGTCTCACAAGATGTCTCTTTTTTTACTACAACACCTTTTTCATCAATCGATTTATTAAATTTAAAAAAGATCAGCATTTAACAAATTCCCAAACAGCCGATTATCTGATTATCACAGCTTCAAAAGGCAAAGCAAATCTGTCCCCGGCAATCAGAAAATGGATGGCCAAATACTTTCAAAAAAAAATAGATAGCAAAATCCACCAACTGCTACCTTTCCATGATTCTTCCTTAGATCTAAGAATTGAAAAATATCAGCATGCCATGGCTCCAAATAAACAGCAAAGGCACCTAAATTTGATGAAATAAATTAATAAAAGAGGCAAATGTAGCAACAAAAAAAAAACATGAACCTTAATATTATCACATACCCTTCCTCTTGCCACCTCCTTGATCGACATATCGGGCAGTATCATTAAACACACGCAGCAATGGCACAATGCCATTGGATGTTCCATTCGTTCCTCGTATGTAGCTTCCAGTTGCACGGATATTATGAATAGAAACACCAATTCCTCCTGCTGATTTGCTAATAACAGCACATTCCTTTAACGTGTCATATATGCCTTCAATGCTATCTTCTTTCATGCATATCAGAAAACAGCTACTCAACTACAAACCACATCATTGGAACAAGATGAGATGACAGAAGAATACTTACATCACTAGTAGCAAGTCAAAAACCAAATGTACAATCAAAATTGTTAGTATAAGCAAAAAACAACAAAGTAAATGCCAAATAATCTTCATACTTGGGGCCTTGGTGTTCCAGCATTGAAAAGGGTAGGAGATGCATGGGTGAACCATCTCTGTGACATCAAGTGGTATGTCTTGAGAACAGAATCAATATCATCCTTATGAATCCCAACAGCAACTCTCATTAACATATGTTGAGGCCTTTCTACAACCTTCCCTTCGATCTTCAAGAGATAAGATCTCTCGAGGGTTTTAAAACCGAAAAAATCATAGTCAAAGTCCCGATCATATATAATCTCACTGTCTAGCCGAGCAGCATGCTGAAGCAAGAAAGTTATACACAGTTACTAACTTCTAAAGATACATTATCACATCACATGTTGATGTGCATCCTTGTATAATATAAGTTAACAAACACAACATAACCCAGGTAGAATTTCTTAGCACTTTTGTTTCTAGTTCTACTAATTCTTTTTACAATAAGATATAATTCAAAAGTACCACTAATGTGTCAGTCTGTCATAATATTGTATCCTGTCCATGTGAATGTGTTGTGATCAACTATTTTAAATTATGGTTAACACTGCATGTACAGTCCCACACTCCCACCCTCATCTTTCCCCAAACAAAAAGAATTTAAATTAGATTTTGCTACAATTTGCCACTAGTCCAAATAATATAAGGACGTCACTAATGCATCAACATAAACAGATGAAATTACAAAATAGTTATACTCTGCTTATAAACATGAATCACCTTCATTATGATTTCATAAACATCATTGGCAATAAGAGCAGCCTTCTGCCCAGATCTCTCACTAACATGATTGTACATGTCTTTTATCCTGCAATCACAATAGAAGTTAACACTGGGTCACAATCCGATACAGAAGTATGTCTAAATTCTAATCAAAACAAACAAAATAGTACTCTAAATTCTAATACACAAGTAGTCCAAATCCACTTACGTTTCAGAAAACGATTTCTTCGTGTTCTTATGCAAATTCGAAACCGCTATCCTTGCAGCCAACTGTATGAACAATATGATAAATTCAGTATGTACTCTTATTGAATCTTAAACAACATAGTTTCATCTAACTGAATTTGACAATTCATCTCAAAATTCGGTTACATCAACAGCGAGATAACTGATTTTAAAAGCCTTACTATGATCACCATATCGACTTATAAACATCAATACGACATAGTTTCGTCTAACTAAATTTAACGATATCTTACTCAATTATTAATCAGGTGCTTAACAACATCATTGCTACAACTTCAAAAGCATCAAAACGACATAGTTTCATCTAACTAAAATAATCAAAATAACCACTACAAAAGCATCAAAACGACGTAGTTTCGTCTAACTAAATTTAACAATATGTTACTCAATTAGTCAATTACAAAACAGGTGCTTAACAACATCACTGCCACAACTTCAATTCTTCAAAAGCATCAAAACGACATAGTTTCATGTAACAAAAATAAACGAAATAACCGCTACAAAAGCATCAAAACGACGTAGTTTGATGAAACTAAAATAAACGAAAATAATTAATTAATTAACTAAAAATTGAAACGAAGTGCGTAATTGAAGCGAATACGTACAGAAGCGTAATCAGGATGATTGGCGGTCATAGCAGCGGCGGTTTCAGCGGCGAGTTCATCTAACTGACTGGTGGTAACGCCTTTATAAACACCAGCACATACTTTTTGTGAAACCAGAACTGGATCGCAGTGATCTATGCTTAGTCCGTAACTTAGTTTCTTTAACCGCGCTGTAATCTTGTCGAAGTGTACGGCTTCTTGACGTCCGTCTCTCTTAATTACATACATCTTCTTCTTCTTCTTACTATAGATACAGATAGATATAGATGTAGATATAGATTATAGATAATGAGAGAAAGAGAGGGAAATTGAGTGTTGTGGAACTGAAGTGGAGAGGGGGGGGGGGGGGGGGGGGGGGGGGGATAATAAG
>JAOEHQ010048053.1:0-10440 GCA_025447715.1 Asclepias incarnata | reverse complement strand
CTTCTAACTTAAACATAGAGGGTTTGTTTAATTGGGATGGGGTTTCTTTTAAAAAACCTATCAAAATTTATTTAAAAAAAAAAAAAAAACCCTTGACTTTTGTTGACCTTGACTGAGTTTGACCAATCCCGGCCAATATTTGGCCGATCCATCCGATTTTAACATGGTTGACTAGCGTTGACCAAAATATATGGCCCGATCCAAGCAGGATCGTCTCTTTGAGCATCCGATCCCGATACCGATCCCAAGAATCGGCCGATATGACCGATATTTACAACACTGCGCTACACAAGCCCACAATCTTAAAACACACTTGTTAAAGAATTGGTGCATTTCCGGAAAATTGGTCGCTTGTTGAGATAACCATAAGTAGTGGCGTTTAGTAATTCAAGTTAACGGGTCTGCTCGCTCATTTTACTGTAAACGTGTACTAAAAATCAACTAGTATTTCTAAAATTATAAAGCAACCAAACAAAATAAAGATAATACAACTACACTTTAGGCAAATTAATTCTAATTTGGATTATAAAAAATTGTATTAGTTTAATATCAAATAGAAGATGACAAATCAGTCCAAACAGAAAAGAAAAAAGAAAAAAAGAAGAAGAAGAAGATAAAACACTCTCGTATAAAGTTGACAATTATGTTAACATTCAATTCAATATAATGGAGGGGAAAATAAAGGAAGCACCAGCAATCGGCATTGACGTAGGAACAACATACTCATGTGTTGCTGTTTGGAAGAGTGATCGAATAGAAATCATAACCAATGAACATGGCAACAGAACGACACCGTCTATTGTTGCTTTTCATGATGCAGAACGCCTCGTTGGTGACGGTGCCAAGAACCAAGTGGCCATGAACCCTGCCAACACCATATTTGGTCAGCTTACTGATTGTTACTTTTATTTCCTGCTGTTTTATTTAATTTCCATTAGTGACTTTCATATACATTAGAACAGAATTATAAGTACCCGTTCAGAAGATCTGGATTTTAGGATTGACCTCAGTTGTTGTCTAGTGACTCTAGTCAAGGCTGCCCGTTTCCTTCTCGCCCTGTGTATGTAGGGTATGTGGAAGGACCCGGGTTTGTGAAACTCACGTGTTGACTAGTCATGCCCACCTGAGCGAACCCTGCAACAAAGAACACACAGCTAGGTTAACCTCCGGGTTTCCCAAACCCTTATATACTAGTTTTACAAGTCTCTTTGTTGACCAACGAGTTTTACAAATTGATGGAAAAAAACCAATAGTTCTCCAAAAAATTATGCAGACACCAGATTTAACTTTGACCTTAGTATAATTACCTGATGTTTATTTGTATATTATATGGCCTTTATAGCATGTAACCGAAAAATAAAGCTTGTACTGCTCTGCTTCAAGTGTAAAGAATTAAAATACAGAGTATTTCTTGACTTTTTTTTGTTTTTTTTTTGGTTTCTTTGAATATTGGCTTAATCAACTGTGGACTTACAGATGCTAAAAGGTTGATTGGAAGGAGATTCAGTGATATCAAAGTCCAGTCTGACATGAAACTATGGCCATTTAAGGTTATCAAAGGGTCTGCTGATACACCTAAGATCATTCTCTCTTACAAAGGCCAAAAGAAGACATTTTTAGCTGAAAAAATTTCATCAATGATTCTCGGCAAGATGAAAGAAACTGCTGAGGCCAGTGGAGGATCTCAACAAGTGCTACGTAGGCCAGCGCACAGGGCCCCGGGTTTGAAGGGGCCCCCGAGTTTTTAAAATCCTTAGTTATATATCAATATAATTAAACATCTTTTATAAAACGATCTATAATAAGCCTTAAAATTATAAAAAAAAAACTATTATAAAAAAGCCTTAAAATTAAGTAAACCACAAGCCGACAATATAGATTAATATTTTATGGGCCCCATTTTTTGATGTCGCACGGGGCCCGTGATAATTTAGCAAATCTCTTGCCGGCCCTGGCTGAGGCGTACCTTGGTAAAGTTGTTAAAGATGCTGTTGTAACAGTCCCAACCTATTTTAATGATTCACAGCGTCAAGCAACAAAAGATGCGGGTACCATTGCTGGATTGAACATCATTCGCGTCATCAATGAGCCTACAGCAGCTGCAATTGCGTATGGCCTAGACAATAAGTCTAAAATTACTCGAAAGATGAATGTGCTCATTTTTGATCTGGGTGGTGGCACGTTTGATGTATCTCTTCTCATCATTGGAAAAGGGGGTACCTTTGAGGTGAAAGCTGTTGGTGGTGATACTCATTTGGGAGGTGAGGACTTTGATAACTGCATGATGACTCATTGTGTTCATGATTAGAAGGAAATGGAATACGGACTTGACAAAGAACTACTAATCAGCAGGCCAATCCTAACCAGCTGGTTTAGTTGCGGAGCCACTTTAGCCACAGAGTGGGCCAACACCCATCCCAAAGATACCAGCAACACTAATTTACTATATGTAGTTTGTTATATTTTTGATCTGTTAGATATTTTGGCCCACCCCATTTAAGAAGGTTCAAAAATCTAAACAACTCATTTTTATTTGATTTTTTAATTTTAGAACGGTAATCTAAACAACTCATTAATTGTATAATATTTGCTTAAAACTGGTCGATCGATCTAATCTCTATAAGTCTCTCTTTAAAGAGGAGATTGCAAGTAAAAAAAAAGCTAAAATGTAAAACCCCAGACACATAGGTCTTTCATTTTTATGAATTTATAATTTTATTAACATTAACTCATTCATTAATTATTAATGAATAATGTAACTAATAAGTTTTCATTATCCTCTAGTTTACTGTAATGATTTCATTGTTTTACTATGAGTTTGTATTGCATTACTCTATTATTGTATTTTTAATTTGGATTTGTTTCAACTATGTATATTTTTAAGAGATGTCCATGTAGTAGCTATTATTTGAATAGAAAGTAGGCCCTTAAAAAAAACAAAAGATAAATATAGATTTAGTTTTACTATAATTTTGAATGCATTATATTAATTTATGCCATGAGCATCAAAATAAGTTATGTTGTGCATATTTTTAGGTTGTTTTTATTTGTTTTCCGGTACTAATTACAGGTTGTGTTTCTTGCAACAATCTGGTTGACTTGTTAACTGATTTCATTCTTTCTAGAGGTTGTGGCTAATTGTAATGTTGTTGTCTTGATATTGTTTTACAATTACCTTATATTGTTGTTATTTGTCGGCTATATGTCTATTATATATGAACTAAATTGATGTTGTGTCACTGCCATTGTTTGACCAGTATTACGGTTAAAAATTTTTTTGGCCCTTCCTAAATTAAATTCCTGGCTTCGCCACTGAGCTGGTTAGGTCCGACCCCTTTCCGTCCAGGCAGTAGGAGGTTTTGTATATATGGTACTGATAATGGGTGTCAAAAATGAATATCAGTAATTAAAGTTGATATGGATTTAAAGTGGTTAGAGGTAAATAATTATTGGATGTTTCCAGGGTACACAGATGACTTTCGGTTTTAAGATTGTTTGGGGATTAATGGACCTCTTAATAAGTCTTAATTAGTGAACCAAACTTGGTAACTTTTTAAAGGATATTGCTTCGATAAGTAGAAGTTATAGTACTTAAATTGTCATGGTATGGTGCTTGTGCTTCCTTATACTTAATTTGGGGAATGTTTTCTGTTGTATGGTTTATTTTATATTGTTGATTGATTTGGAAGGTGATGGAGATTCATTGATTATTGTGGTTTTTGTTTGTTTAGTGCTTTAATTTTGTTTAGTTGTGAGGGGCACATTTTTTAGAGTTTTTTATTTATTTATTTTAAGAATCAAACTTTTAAGTTATGTATTAAATTATTAATTTACTTACATATGAAATTATGAATGACTTCATTTACATGTAAAACATAATAAAAATTTATATTAAAAAAATATTAAAAACATGTAAAATTACATATAACTTGATACATTGATATATATATACGTGAATTGAACATGTGAACAAATTTATTTATATGTGAAAAAAAAAATTCTAATTTTCAGTTTCCGAAAACAAAAAAAATTCCGATACAAACTTTTATAACTTTTCACACGTAAATGAACTTAAATAACATGTGATGTAGTACATAATTTAAAAGTTTTCCCGGGAGGATTTTGAAAAGAAGGTTACACCTTGTGAGGCGGGTATATTTTCCATTATATTACTTGGTAGCTGGTAGACATATCACGCTGACACACATCAGTTGGCTGTTCATTAGTTAGTTGCTCAACGGTTGGTATCAAATGTGTATTTACTTTTAGCCGATTGAAGGTTCGTGCGCATTAACTTTCAAGCAGAAATCACATGAAGGTATCATCTAGCTTCAAAGACATTTTTGACTTGGCATAAGGGGTGTGATCTCCAAGTGGGTATCGGCATGTGAAATCAACATCTTTTGGCATTGGCATCATTACCCTTTTGCTTTTGGCAAATTTGGCATGTGACATTGGCAAGGAAAATCGGCATGGTGATGTCAATAGAGATAATTGGTAAGCAAAGGTATGCATCTAATGGTTGTACAATACAAGTCTTAAAGCATTAATGGTTGCATGTCAAAATTTGGCATGAGGTAACACCACCGCTTACACTTTGGCAACTTATGACATGTTTTGGCATTTTTTTTCTTTGGCTATGTGGCATAATATTATTGGCTACCACCATGCCAAATATTGACATGGTGGTAACCACACCCTTCACCTTAATGGGCTCATTTGTTTGAACTTGTTTGACTAGCGAAGACAGATGGGTTGTCAAGTGTTCATTGATGGAGTTTTCAATTCATATTTTTAATTTCTATATGTTTGTTTCAATTCTCAAAGTTTTGAATAGCCAGCGATTTGTTCCAACTCTTGAAATCTGAACCAATCGGATACAAAATGTTGGTCTAAATTCCGCCTGTCAAAAATTTATTGGCCAAGTCGGAAGAAACACAACGAAGTTTTAGCCACTTAGGATATGTTTGTTTTGATTCTCAAAGTTTTGAACATCTGCAATTTGAATCAACTCCCAATCGGATAAAGGGGATAGGGTCAGATTGTATCGGCTCAAAAATTATTGGGTACAAGGTACCCAATAATTTATTCAAGGTATTCAATATACTTTATAATAAAATGTATTTTTAATTTATTATAATATTTTTTTAATCAAAAAGTTGGGCGAAAAAAATTGTGCTACAAACTAAACGGTTTAATAAAAAGTGACTTCAGTATTATGCCCTGATGTGGTAATGCTATAAAATAAATTGATTGGAGATGTTCTAAACAAAAATCAAAGAACCACGTACGAACCACCCGGATAAGCTGTATTTTGTCCTTTTTACACAACGGGGTTCTTTTTAAGAAAAATTCCATAAAAAGGTAGGAATTTTGAGTCAAAAGGTTACCTTTTTATGGAATTTTTCTTTTCTTTTTACCTTGATCATATTAATTCATCCACGTAGTAACAGTAGATACGTAAGCAAATAAAAATGTTTATATGCAAGTTATTGTATTAAATGCGAATTTTGACGTATATATTTGGCATGACATTGAAGTAAATTAAAAAAAAACTTGGTCATTTGACATAGGAGTGTCAATAAGTTCGGGTTCGGGTTGGCAGGTGGAAAATCTCTGACCCTAACCCGACTCACTAAAAGTTTCAGGTCAGAAATTTCAACCCGGACCCACAACCTGTCAACCCGAACCCAACCCACCAACCTGAAAAAAACCGGGTTGGCTGGTCGAGACTCGGGTTGACGGGTCAAATGGGTTGGTGGATTGACGGGTTGATTTCAGGTCATATGGGTTGACGAGTTGGTGGGTTGATTTCAGGTCAAATGGGTCGTGGGCTGGCGGGTCAAATGGGTTGGTGGGTCGACCTGTTAAAAAAATTTATATAAACTTTAAATATTTTTGGGTTGGCGGGTTGACCGACCTGTTAACCCAAAGGGTCAACCCGAACCCAACCCGAAAAAATCAGGTTAGTGGGTTGACGGATTGACGGATCAAGATTTCACAACCCTAACCTGATTTTTTTCAGATCGGGTTTTAGATTGAGTCGAGTATTGACAGCCCTAATTTGACATACATCTATTTGACAAAAATAAAAAATTGGGCATTATTTTATATTCACAATAGAAAAGAAGAAAAAGAAGAATTGAAATATGCTCAAACAGTAGTGGCTTAACTTGTCTAGTCTGAATCATTATTTGACCTGTGGGCCGACTTGACATTAAAACTACCAGATATGACATTCGATAATTCGATTAAAGAAAATGTAATCCAGAAACAGAAGAAAATCTATATCTATATATACAATATCTACCGATATACTAAAATAGGATTGAGCATTTTTTAAGATAACATGTGGCACAAACTTTTAAGGACACATGTCATATTTGACTTAAGTTAATAAAATTCTGGATTTTATATAGATTTATCAAATTTTTAAATTTAAAATATATCTTCTTATCTATTAATTGTTATTATTATTATGATTATTAGTGCGGCAAATTGGCAAAAAAGTGCATGATAATTTCTAAAACAAAAAGGTTACTATATAATATTAAATTATTATTTTTATTATTATATAACTAATTAAAATAATTCAAGTCAATATATTTACGTATAGTTACCATATAATATTAATTATTATTATCATAAGTAACTAAAATAGTTTATGGCAATATCTACTATTTCTTTGATCTCTTATATTACATAAACATCTCATTAAATTGGTTTTAGGTTTTGATATATATACCGATCGATCTCTACAGTAATGTTTTATTTATCAATAAATGATCTTTTCAATATACATTTAATAATAAATGTTTGTTCAATCAATTTTAGTTATTCTGTTTCTTCATTCTTTTTTCTTTCCATTATTACGTTTAATATAATGATTTGGTTTCAATAACTTTTTTCAATCTCAGTTTTGCAATAAATATTTTCGCATGATGTCAAGTCACATGTTCATCTTTTCTTCTATATGTTCGTACTTCGCCGGGTATGATTTTCATATGATTCTTATATTTATCTAACAATTGATTTGATTTTATAACATATTTCAAAGGTCTGTATTACAAGAAGATTGTAAAAGACTTTTTCGGGTATGGAGTTTTTGTCAAAAGTACAACCCGTTATTATGCCAACTATCATGTTTTAAAGGTGAGTTCTTTTACATTATAGCAAGTAAGTTTTTTTTTCTTCCATATTTATTTATTGTTGATTTAAGTATGTAATTGATGTCGTTGTAGGTTTGAGCTTATTTTTATATATTATACAACTAATATCAACATTCTTTGAAGGAATTATAACTGTTTTTCTATGAAAGTGAGTTCTTTTTTGTTAATCTCTTTAATGTTTTTTGTTTCAAAAATATCTACTTTTAACTTTCGCATAAATTTATTAAGATACACAACGAATTGTATAACTATAAAGTAAAATTTTGAGGTGCCATGCGGCTTTTCTTAAAGTAAAACATAGCAATATATACTTATTTAATGACTAATCCTATAAATTAATTAAAATAATTAATAATTAATTAGTAAAAAAATTTTAACGGTAAATTTAGGTATAGCGGTATTGTCTTTTCATATATCAAGCTCTAATTTCAAAGAAAACCCTGTTATTTATGAGAAAATCTTTGCCATTAATCCAGGGGGCATTTTACTCATACTCGGATTCAAGCTTATATGAGTATTTAAAACTCTACCTTACTATTAAATATTTTGAAAAATGCAAATTATAATTGTTACGGTGGACATCTTATATTCTTAATTCCTATTTTACAAACACTATAATTACCCAATAGACTATTAGAAACAATAATTACCTAAGTGGACATTAGCATTTCCATATAATTTATAGATTTTAAAAAATAACATTAACTATCTAGCAAATCAAGCATTAATATGAATGGATATATAAAGTTTCATTAAGTTACATATGTATCAAATATTTTTAAGTCAACAATGTATCACACATGTTACTTAAAAAATAAAAAATAAAACAGTATTAGTTAAATATAAATTTTAATTAAATTATCCAACCAATATTATAGAATAAACTATATCAAACCGTGCATCGCGCACGGGTATTAGGACTAGTATATATATAAAATATGATAAATATAGCGAAAAAAATATGGACACATAGCATAAAATCCTATGTGGCAATATTTGAAGATTGCTACATCAAGGCTTTGAGATAGAGATCTATCAATATAATAAAACAGGATTGAACCACACTTTGATCGACACGTGACGTTTTATTAAGCGACACATGTCCTTTTAACTTTATACTTAATAAAAGCTTATTTTTTTTAAAAAAAATAACATAAATAACTAAAATTTCTAATTAATTAATATATAGATTTAGATAACTTTTTTTTTTTTTTTGAAAAGTATAGATTTAGATACCTAATATAATTAGATCTTTTATATTAAAAAACTATATTATATTTATTGTTATCATATTTATCTTCTTACATCACCAATCATATTTTTATGGTAATTTATATTTTACAATATATTATTATTTGTAATATATGGATATAACTTATTTGTTCTAATACATAACATATGTTAAATTAATAATTAAATAATAATATTATATTTATATTTCTAACTTATAAGTTGATATTACTTATTATTTAATTTTATCCATTAACTAATCTATTTAAACGTTGGTAAAAATTTTAAACCAACATGAACCATGTTTCAAATCATGATTTTAGATTAGGTGATAACACTACCTATATCAAAAGTAATATTAGAATTATTTTTTTTTGGGTAATTATGAGTGTCCTACACGCTTTGCGAGCAGACAAATACCACATTTAGTTAGGTTTGTAGATGGATAAATAATTAAATACAGAGTAATAAATAATATTAATTTATAAGTTATGAACATATATATTATTATTTATTAATTAATTTAACATGTTTTATGGATTATAATAAATAAGTTTTATTATTATTATTTTACATTATAAATAGCAATATGTTATAAATTATAACTTACCACCGATGGAAATACATAGTTATGGTAGCAATGAATATAATAATATTTTTTTTATAAAAGTTTTAGTTATATTAGGTATATATATCTATATATTAAATAATTACAAAACTTAATTATATATGGTATCTAAAAAGTAGAATTATTACTATTGAATATAGATTTAAAGGGGCACGTATGACTTAAATAAAAACGATATGTGTCGATCAAAATGATGTCTCAATCCTGTTTTAGATTCATAAGACACGTATCGTTTAAAATTATTGCGCCACGTATCGAGTAAAGAATGCTTTAATTATGTTTTAATATATTGGTAAAAATCAGCGATTAACAATTAGTGATGTAAAACTAAAACAAACTTTGTCATGACTCGGCTGGGCTTTTCAAACTTACTTGCTTTCTAGAGTTCCAGTCCCACCAAAATCTTTTTTAATTTTTTTTACAGGAAATATGCTAGGATAATTTATTAAAAGTTTATAAATTGCCCCTTTAACTTAGTCAATGTTACTGAGTACATCTTTAATTTTTAAAAAATGATATATTCTTTTAAAAACTTTCTTAATAATCTTTCTAACAATGTGATCATCACACTTAATAAAATCAAAGGATGAGATTAGGAGAGGAAATTAATGGATTACACTTGATATGTAGTCATCACATTAAGCCTATGCCAATAAGAAACTCAAATTCTCACATTCTGGACTATCACATCATTTTCCACTTTCAGAATTTCACCCTAAGATCATTCGTAACAGTTCATCCTTTTTACCTACACTTTTTCTTGTCACGTCAGCTTCACCTTCTCATCTCTTTCACCTTCTCTTTCCCCCTAACACTTCACCTTTCAATTTAATACCTCATTATACCCCACAATATCCAATTATACCCAATCAAAACCAAACAAATAATATAAACAAAAAATATGGACCACACTCCTCCATTTTCACCTTAGGTGATATCCTTCACATATCCCCTTTCACCTATCCCTTCACCCCATTATTTCACATACCTTAAACCATCCACCTTCTCATCGCCTATCTTCACCTATCCATTTCACCTTTCCTTTACCAATGGTCTAAAAGTAACAGTAATACCATCATTCTCACCAAATTCTCAATTCCACACTGCCACATCATCGTCATGTCATTTTTATTCATTTGAAACCAAAAATTAAATAAAATAACATTACTAATTAAAATAAAATATTACAAATCCTAAAAATAAAATATTAAAAATCCTAAAAATAAAAAAATTACAAATCCTAAAAATTAAAAAATTACAAATCTTAAAAATAAAAACATTACTGTTTTGGGCAAAAATCACTCAAGATAATCAACTAAGAAGACTCGAAATAATTAAGTGACCAATACTTTCGTTCGAGGGGTAGGTGCTAACTGTCTTCAAGATATTGAAATAGTTTGAGTGTAAAATCAA
>JAOEHQ010048052.1:0-10440 GCA_025447715.1 Asclepias incarnata | reverse complement strand
TTATGAAATGTAAAATGAAGAACGTTTTATAAATTATGTGTATCTTACTTAGCTAATCTATTAGCTAACACTTGTTTTGTTGGAAATCGTTGTGCCTTCAGGGCAAGCAGGATTGAAGTTATGATGCTTTTGTGAGACGGGGTAGTTGGCTTGAAGACGTCTAGATACCCATAATGTTATTCTTGTTGCTTTTACGTCATATGATTTATGACCTTGTGTAATGTTGGATTTTATGTATTGGATTTCTTATGTTGATGTGATGATATTAGACAAGTAACACCAATTTTTGTAAAGTTTAATTGCTTCCGCTATTGTTGACGCCGTTTGGCGAAAAAAAAGTTTTTGAAATCCATGTTTTTGAAAAGTTGGGTGTTACAAAACAAATAATATTCATCTTCGATCTTCATTCATCAAATTATTATCATGAACAATCAAGAATTCAACCCATTTAAATAATCCGATTCACCAATATCGTCTTCAAGAAACAAAGAAAATACGATATGTACATGTTGCATAAGTCAGCCGATACTTTCTCCGAAGACGACCGCGAGATGATTGAACGAGAAAAAGATGAAATTCGTGCAAGATTTGTGAGTGGTTACTACCACGACGTTTAGGCTTTTTTTTAGTTATTTATCATTTTATATGTTTTTTTATTTATGTTTATTTTTTTTATGTTTTTTCTAACTTTAGATTATTTAGAATATATATATATATATATATATATATATATATAATGTTTTCTTTTATTAATGTATTTGTATGATTTTTTATTAATGAAATGTGTTTTATAGTTTACTAAAATGATTTTTTAAATTAGTTATTAATGATGATGTGGCAGTTTAAAATTCAGTTTCGGTGTGAAGTGTTGGAGGTAAAATTTTCAGTGTGAAATGTCCGTGTGAAAGCTGACGTGGTAGTCTTAAAACTGAATTCGGTGTGAACGGTTAGATATGGTCTTAATATAATTATATTGCATGTATACTAATTGAAGGTTTTTCGAAAATTACGATGTACTTTTGTACATTATATATATTTGTTCAAAATATATTCCAGATCGAAAAATTTTATCAAAAAAAAAAAAAATCATTTTCACGTATATTATTAAAATGCTGATCATGAGCTTGTCTTTCATTCTGGAAACGCTATGTCGCACACAAATCAAGCAATATAAGGTTTAGCTTCTCATAATCCGTGCATTTAAATAATGAAATACCTTGCACTAGAAAGAACAAATCAATGATACATGGTTCAAGTGGTGAAACATTCAGGTTTTACCCATAAGACAGAGGTTCGAATCTTGTCAGATACAAATTAGGTGAGCCTCGAGGTATTTCGTTTGGCACCGTTGCTCGGCTCGTGGTAGCGGGATCCGGTTTAAGCAATCGATTATTCGTTGTCGAGTTAGGACATCACCATTTGACGATGAGAGAGTTTGTTTCTATTCAAAAATCACCTATCAAAAAAAGAAACAACAAAAAGATAGTTTAATTAAAAAAGATTTCTTTTTTTCTCGAACAAGAAATTTGATTAAAACATCTAGCAAGATGCTAGCAAATCAACAGGGAAATACAAAGTTTTACAAAGATAATGAGCACCAATTGAGTCATGAGAGGCTTTTAAAAACTTAAAGCCATAAGTTTTTAAAAATAAGTTTCTTTAAAAAATATAGCCCTATTTGTATATGGTATTGAGAAGAAAAAAAGAAAAGAAAAAAAAGTCAGCTTCTACCCTTGCCCCAAGCTCCAGCTCCCAACCACAGCCCCAACTCTAATCATTTTTACCAAATATACTCACAAAGTCTAGAGATGATCTATTTTTAATCCAAAGAAGGGCTTGTGATCTAATCTAATGGCAGATTTTATGTAAAAAAAAAAACATCTTTATCATCAAAAATGTAATTGTTGCGTGCTTTCCATATCCTCAAATGAAAGTGATTTTCTTTTTTTTTTTTCTTTTTTTTTTCTTTGTGAACGTTTGAGTTAATATGTTAACGATCGAGCCTGCAGTGACATCCAATTGGTCAGTATGCAGACACTCAAGACTAGGCAAAACAAGAGAGACTCGAACTTGAGACCTCCACCTTAGGGGAAAACACTCCTGACCAACCCTTCTATAAAAGATTGACAAATGAAAGAGATTTTCTAAGTCGTGGCTTAAGGGCACATATAAGAGTGTAATTAATGCACTAACATTTTTTCATGAAAATTGAAAAATGCAATTTTTTAAGAAAATCTTGAAAACTTTTTGGTATATTTATTTGTTCATAATAAGGCACAAATTAGAAAATCCTTAAAAAGTTAAGAAAATAATTGTGTTAAGATGGTCATACCCGACACCCTCTTTCAAAAACTGTTATTATCAAGTTGTTCACATAAAGGAAAAAGAAAACATGTTATAATCATTAATCAATCAAGACATTCTCATTTTGTTTTGAAGTTTTCTTTTCTAGCAATAAAATAAAAAAGTTATAATAATTATTAAAATGTATTTTGAAGGTATTACATATTTGTGGTAACATGATTTTGGTTATGAAAGGTGCTTTCCGAATTACAAATTTTGGCTATTTTTGGTCGGCGAGGCTTAAACTAGGACCGCAATAATTTATTGCCGAAAACTAAATTATAAAGCCTCCAAATTATATTGGAAACTTTCTTTTCAAACATATATATAAAATTTGCTTTAACCTTACTCATGATCAACCATGTTAAATAAACAAGCCACGTGTTGTTAGATGCACAATACAAGACCTATGACCTATAACCTATGTGAAAAATGACTTTTATAATTAATGACTTTTATAATTAATTGAGGTCTTTATCGTACATTATTGACTCAAAATAGATTGGCGAATCACAAATATAATTAAAGAAATCAAGTTTATGAGTTATTGATGGGTGTGGGCGGCGTTAACATGCGGTATCAAACCAGCGGGCTTTGGCCCAATGGTTACCAAGTCCTCCTGTGAGGCACTTGGTGAGGGTTCGAATCCCGTCTGGTGCGGAGGGGACACAGAGGTTTTCCCGTCGCTCGTAAGAGTTCTACCGTCGTGCCTTCGTGACGGGTGGAGGGTTTCCGCTGGAAATGGTTCGATCTGTGTGGTCTAGCCTATTGAGCCTCTACGCTGAGCGATAAGCTCGGGCGACCCGACTGAGTGTTGGGGGGCTACACGTCCTGCTTCGGCAGGGTCAAACACGTGTCTAAAAAACATCACCTTTCAAAAAAACATGCGGTATCAAAAATGGGTACGCGACATCTCCATTTCTTATACATCGGCATATTGCAGCATGCAGCATCAGTACTATAAATCGGCATAGCGGCATAGACGTTTGGAGTGTCCTTGTTAATATTTTTTATTTTATTTTATTTGGGGGGTGGGGGTTCGATCGAGGCAACCCAATTGTAATTATCTTGGCTATATCTTGTCGGAATCGATGTCGCATGCCGATGCCCACAACGTTTCACCCTACCGATTGGTTTTCCGGCGAGATTTTACATTCAAATTGGGGTTTTCTGGCGAGCCAAGATCATTTCCGAAGGGTTTTTTTCAGGGCTATTATCGGAGCTGTTGGCCGCTTTATTGCATGTGTCGGCGACCCCTTTGTTGTTGTGGTGTTTAATCGTCGCCGGCAGCCCCTTTTTGGTGGTTGTTACTTACTGTTCCTTCTGTTTTTGCTTTATTTTATGTATATTGTCATTAATTGTTTGATTGTGATTACCTTGATAGTATTATTACTGTGATAGTATTTACGGAATCTTGGATTCCGATGTAGTGTTGCCGGAATCTTTTATTCTGTTGCATTGTTGCCAGAATTACATATTAAATGCAATATGTTGCCATAATTTGATTAGGTTGCCTGTGATCACGTTATTTATGTTGCCGGTATCTGTTTAAACAGGTGATGATGATAAACGATTTGAAAAGGGGAATCGGAAATTCGGGTCGTATCTTGGCGGGGTAAACCGATGGGTTTACACCCATGGCGTGTTTCGCATTTCTGATTTCCCGACCCCCAAATCTGAGCTTAATTTGTTTAAAAAAAAAAGGTTTTGGGTTAAATTGGCAAGGACACCCTACACTTTGACATAGATTGGCATGTTTTGGCATAGTTTTTTTTTTTTTTTGCTATGTGGAAAATTTTCATTAGCTACTACCATGCGAAATTTTGACATGGTTGAAAGGACACCCATCACCCTAATGCAAAACATCCGTTAAGTAGCGTTATAATTAATATAGATAAATATTCTATTTCATTGACTTTGACCGTTAGTCAATGCTGATCTTCCGTTAAGTAGCGTTATAATTAATATAGATAATTATTGTGAGAATAATTATGTGTTTTAGGTGAGTTATTATGTGGTAATTAAGTAGATTAAAATGTGTGTTGTTTGAAGTAGCTAAATCCGTGTATGTGTTCCTATAGTGAGTAGTGTCATTAAATGAGGCTAAATCGTTATTATAGAGACTTGAGGGGGGTTAAGTGTGTAATTGGAAAACTAAAATATGGACTAGGGGTAATTAGGGATGGAGATTAATTCCATTTTAGTTGTTATTAGACCCGAATATCAGCCCCCAAGGTACCATAACCCTCCCTTTTGCATTTCCTTTGATTGTGGTGTGATTCAATGGTGTTTTCGCGAGTAATTGATCCTTCAATCGTCCCCAACAGGTATAGCACTCATTCTTTATCATTTATTTGATCATTGTTGTTGATATCTATCATTTCAATTCGTTCGTTTCTAATCCAAGCCCTAGAGGGGTAATTGGTAATTGATTGTGTCAAATTCGTATCGTTATTGAGGGTTTTTGTTGTCCATATGATACGTAATTGATTTCTGGACCAAGAGATGGTATCAAATGATCAATTGGGTCATATTTTGTATGTAATTAAGTCCTGGAAGTCGTGATTGGATGTTGGAATGGTTTGGTGGTTGAATTGCTTGAAAACAAGGGTTCGGTAGGGCTGAAATTTCAGCTGTTTTGGAAAACTCATAACTAATTCATCATAAATCTACGTGAGACAAGCCTTACATTTTTGAAAACCTCTATGTGTCTACTAAATTCTTTCAGAACAAAGTTTTCCTTTATTTTGTTTCCAAATGGGTTGAAAATGCTGATTTCCAAAAGTGGTCAAATTTTCGACGAGTACGATAAGTCAATCTTCAAAAATTCATAGAAAAATAATGAAAAATCTTGTTGAGGATCCAACGGCTATTGTTAGATAAAGGAGTTATCTTTAATGTATTATAACAGTTTTTTAATATGTTGGGTAATGGTTTGTGGAAAACGTGGTTTTTGATAGACATGCAGTGCTGAATTTGTCTAGACTTTATTGGGAAGTTGTTTGTGTGAGTCCATGGTGTTTCAACGCCATTATAATCATAATCACAGAATAATAAGATTTTCTTGATTTTTATTACTTAAATGTTAATCATATGTTCGGTCTAAGTTTTCAAGAACACATACCAAACACGGTAACACATTGTTTGTTGTTTAAGAAGCTTCGAGAGGTAAGATAACTTACTTTTGACACACGAGGGACACAATAAAACTTAGATTTGATAATCAATCCCAATTTTATGAAGATAAATCTATCTCATGCTTATGTTGGGTATCGAATGTATGTGGGAGACTAATGGGGGTATTGTTTATGTATGTTTACGTAGTTATGAGCTTAATTTCTATGTTGGTGCTTTATGTAGCTTGTGTTTGTGTTGTGATTAATTTATGTGGACTTGTACATATAGTACCTAGACATGATTTAAGTTTCCATGTCACGTGCACGTTCAGGGCCCTAATGTTGATAAGCAGAATTGAGTAGAAATATGATGTTGCAAAGGCTCGAGCATTAAGCAGATTTTAAGTAACAAGTGTTAAGCTTAACCCGTACTTGGTCTATTTAGATCAAATGTGCTAAGTAGCTCATTCGGGGGCAACGTATACCGTCCGTGATGAGGTTCAATCTAAGTAGCAGAGTAGCACCGTTGGGAGTGATTGACCCTAAACAGAATGCAAACTACTCATGGATTGGTTATGTCTTTCCATACCGACGTCGATGGACCCCGAAAGGCTAACCCATCATGTCGGGTGTGAGGTTCCCTGTAAGGTACTATGATCACCTACATACAAAATCTTATTGTTGATTATAGTTGGCATAACCTTAAGCAGATAAAGCAGCTAAGTAGATTAAGCAGTTAAAACAGTTAAGCAGTAAAACCAGAAATTGAGGATTGCTAGGTACATTGTAGGATTTGATAATCCTATTTGAGTAGAACTTGTTGATGTGAATATTTATGCCTTATGTATGCATGAGATTACTTTTGTTGAAATGTTTTAAACTGACAATCCTTTTGTTGTACTAACATGTTATCTTACTCAGTTTTATAAGCTGACATTTGTTTTGTGGAAATGTGTTGTGTACTCAGGTTAAGCGTTGATGGAGCTAGTAGATATGCGAGAGATGTGATAGTTATTGATGATGAATAAAGATGGCTTTTAGTTACCCATTTGCTGGTAGCTTCAAGTAAACTTATTTGTTATGCCGGTTGGCACTTCATATTATTGATTGTGGATTTCCTTTAATTATTGTGATGATTAGTTGCTAGTAACACCATTTAAAGTTGTTAAATGATTCCGTTAGGAATCATTTGTGTTTTGAAAAGTCGCTACCGCATTTATTTAATGGAGTTTATTAGTAAAGTTAAATTTTTTTAGAAATTCACATTTTTAATAAAGCAGGGTGTTACAAGAATTGATGAATCTTTCATGAAAGATGTGGTGTTCTTTTAATTTGGGTAGTGGTTAAGTAGCGATTGTTGATGTTTCGGTTTTATTTGGGGTGTATCTAGCGTTCATGTATTTCTGTATTGGCTAGCATTTATGGTGATATAATAAAAAGTTTGTTGGCTATTAAAATAAAAAAACTCAAAATATATAATTTAATGTTATTTAAAGTATTCTAGTAAGGCCTTTCTCAAAGGAGATCACTGTGCCCGTCTTCAAATCTCTTCCATCTCGTCAATATTGGCACCAGCCTGTCATGAGCTCATCGTGTCATTGCTCGTCCAAAAGAAGAAGAGGTACGGCGAGGAAGAGTGGGTCCCTAGTTTGGGTACGTGTGTGTGGGTATATATATTTATATATTTAAGTGGAGGATGATGTGAAGATGAGGTATTATTCGGAGGGAGTATTCTTGGGGGTGTTTTAGAGAGAAAAAACTGACGTGACAATAATGTAACAACGAAGATGAGGTGAAGATGATAATGTTTTCGGGAGAGGGCTAACGAATGACGATTATCAAGTAGTTTTCTCAGGCGAATGAATCTTATGGCCAACTCAAAATAGTTGAAAGTAACTATGCATGGTCTAAAAACATGTTCAAACATGCAATATATGATACATAAGTTCCATACATCATCTTTTATCATCTTCATTTTAGTATTGTCACATATAACGATCTTTTTAGTCATATATTTAAGCATGTATTTTAGACACAACTATATATTCAAAAAAAAAAAAAAAAAATTTGTTTTCAATTTTTAAAATACTTTTAAATAACTACTTTTTCGTGTTTCAGGTTTACAAAGTTTAGCGCGTTGGCAACCGTTACGGTATCAATCCATATCGTGAGGTAACACCGCCGCCAGTGACACGGTATGGACAACGGTATGAGAACACGGTATGGCATGCCACACGAGAAGCAGAGAGTGAGAGAGACGTTATATAGCCGTTGGAGAGCCGTTGCTTTTCAACGGTTTAGTTTTTTTTATTTTTAAATACCCAATTTTTACACATTTCACCAATTCAAACAACTACACAATATTACTTCACCATATTTCAATTTTTAACATCCAAAAAATACCTAACTCAATTTTTACACTAAATATCACAAAAATTCACTCTATATGCCTAAAAAAATTGGTTCGACTCTATTGTTAGATGAACTGTTTGAGTGGTCTAACGATAGTAGTCTCGATGTTTTTGTGAACGCGATTGAGGAAGATGAGGAAGTCGATACGACGAGGCCGAAACGAAAAGTAGTAAACCGAAATCGGGTCAAAGCTTCAGAAAGATTGCATCGTGATTATTTTTGTGACGAACCGAAATTCGATGAAGAATTTTTTGAAGATAGGTATCATAAAGCTTTATTTTTTAAAATCACGCATGATCTCGAGTCTAGATACGAGTATTTCAAGAGAGTTATGATGCTAGATTGGCAAAAAGTTTCACGGCCATATAAAAATGTACGTCTGCCATTAGACAACTCGCAACCGTAATCCACCGGAGAAGTACGTCGAGTATTTAGAAATGGCACAAAGAACGTCACGTGAATGCCTTCAATATTTTTTGACGTTATTGTTGACTTATACGGTCGAGATTTCCTACGTAGACCAACATGACATGATGTTGCACATTTGTACGAAGCACACGAAGAGAGACATCACATTCCCGGTATGATCGATAACCTAGATTGTACACATTTCCTTTGGAAATTGTGTCCAAACAAATTAAGGGGTCAATATAAAAAGGGTGAACATCAAAACCCTACGATTATGATGGAGGCAGCGGCGTCTCAAGATTTGTGGATGTGGCACGCATTCTTTGAACCGCCGGGTTCAAACAATGATATTAATGTGTTGATGCAATCTCCTCTATTCCTTACCGAGCGTAATGGTATGGTACCTAAGTGCCCATTTTTTGTGAATGGATGTACGTACAAGTGTGGCTACCATATAACCGATGGCGTATATCCAGCATGGTCTACTTTTGTTAAAACGTTCAAATATCCGACCGACCCAAAAGTGAGAAAATTCAAGAAAGTACAAGAGTTGGCTCGAAAGGATGTTGAACGGACATTTGGTGTTCTCAAGGGAAAATGGGGTATACTAAGTCGACCCTTACGGCAACACACAATCGAAAGAATTAGAAACCTAGTGTATGCGTGTGTGATATTGCACAACATGATTATACGTGACGCCGGTAACGCAATCACGCCAGTTCATATTCGGGATACACCGATCCAACCTGTGTTTAACGAGGAAGCCTTTAAAGAGATACGATACGAGGAAACACATTTTCACCTCTGATTTGATCTTATGGGACATATTCACGCTCCAGACTTACCATACTTCGAAGCGGACGATGAAGACGCGTAGTATTTTTTTATTTTTTTTTATGTTCTTTTAGTAGTATTATGTAATTTTTTTATTTTTATGTTTTTTAGAAGTATTAAGTAATGTTTTTTTTATATTTTTTTATTTTATGTTTTTTAGCAATATTTTATGTAAGGGTAAATTACAAGAATGGTACCTGACGATATAGCGAAATTTCACTCATAGTACCCCGTAAATTTTTTTTACCCGAGATGTACCCCATGTTTGCAAAAACGCACGCTGGTAGTACCTCCCTCTAACGGAGGTTAACGGTTCGTTAAATACCATCATGTGCCGCCCACGTGCAAGGGTAAAAGTGTCTTTAGCCACTCCTCGCCCATTTTCTCTCACCCCGTCTCCTTTATAGGTATCATCTTCCTCACTAAATGATACCTAATTAAATTACACTTCCCATTTTCATACCTAAGCAAAATCAATCAAGCAAAAAACAACAATGTCGGGTTGGAAAATCCGCCCAAAAGATGCAGATGAGTATGATCTTCCAAGTCTTTACGGTAAGAAGACACTAAAATCCCTAAATATTTGTACAGATTACTGTTAAAATGGAAGCAGGTTAATGAAATAATTTTAATTTTTTTATTTTTAAATGACAGCTAGAAGGCCTACCATGTGTACATTAAACTTTCACCATGGGGGGACATGTAAGGTTGTTGATGGAAGAAACTTTTATACTGGTAAGACCACTTATGTTGATTTCGTGGACTGCCATATATTTTCATTGCTTGAGTTGAACCCAATCATGAAACAACTCGGCTATACTCAGGAGAGTATTAAGTCTTTTGAGTTTAATAGACCTTACTGTTCAAAGGAATTAGGAGCTCTTAACATTTGTAGTGATGAAGATATAAACAATATGTGTAGATATGTTCAGGGTGATTGTAAAGTGATAGATGTTATTGTTGAACATAATGCTATCACCCCGAAGTCACCTGTGATGACAAAGAAAACTGCTAGGAAAAGTGTTCAAGTTAGTAACAAAGACATTGCTAGGAGATTATTTGTGCAGGCTCAAAATGAGAGTGAAACAGAGGATAGTGAAAGGGAGGCTAGTGAAAGTGAGGATAGTCAATGTGATGAGAATTTGGACAAAGATGATGAGGAAGTTTTAGTAGACAATGAAAATGTGATTGATGATGTTGAAGTAGATATGACAGGTTATAGGTTAAATTTGGATTCACAATTTGACACCTTGGATAACCAGGTGATTCAGGGTGGTGATGAAGAACTGGAAGTAATAGACAATGATTACTTTGACAGTGGAAGTGA
>JAOEHQ010048051.1:0-10445 GCA_025447715.1 Asclepias incarnata | reverse complement strand
GTAGTTATTTTAGGAGTTGAGGGATCTATGTTGTAAATTATTTCATTAAGGGTATTATAGGTATTTTAAATGGAGATATTTAAATGATTGAATAAAAGAATGAGGATTAATTAATTCATTAAGAGCAGTTTTGACATTTCGCATTGTGTAATTTTCAACAGGGGTGAGATAATCTTTAATAGGAAGTATAGATATATATACATATATCATTTCCACTAGAAAATTAGAAATATCATCGTTTGTTATGCTTCTAACGCTAGAACTAACTACGAAAATCACAAAAAATTAAGAAATCATCGTACAAAACTAAAAACTCGAGAAAATGTTAAAAATTATTTCATTGTCGTCGCATTGTGCTGGTATTAGGCTAGTCTTAATTAATATCTTCGAACTTTCCATTTATGTAACTCATTAGTATATTATTATAGTTTAGTTATATTTTTTAAAATTTAATTATAAAAAAAATTCTAAAAATGTTTTATAAAAAACGAATAAACTTTTTCATAATTTAAAATATAAACAAAATTTTTTTTATTGAACTTCAAAAAAATAAAATAAAAAATAATGTAATAACTTAATTACATTATCTTCTCAAATTCGCAATTATTAAACCATCTAATAAAACCCATTATAAAAAATCATCGAATGCTACCATAAAAAATATTTATTCTCCCAATATTAGACGGATAATATCTTTGTTGTGTTCCGTACAAATCATGCTCATGTAATTACAAGTGTGACTATATACTCCCAAAGAGACAAAAGACTAAGTAATAGAGGCAGCAGGATAAGACTGTGTAGCAAATTGTCAATGAAAATGAAATATATATATGACCCACATTCTAAATACATATACCAACCAACCAATACATGGACCATAGCAATTACTATTTTATGTTTTCATGCATAAAATCCTTCTATAAATAGAGACATAAAACACACTAGTTTCCTCATCCTACTTATAAATTCCTTCTCAATCAATATGGCTTCAAAAACATTGCTTCTTCTTGCCCTAGCTTTTGCTGTAGTCCTTCTTGTTACCTCCGAAGTTGCCTCGGCTAAGAACAGTAAGTAAATTTTCTCTCTTTAATTAAATTTATGTTATCTCTTTTCAATAATTATATATATAAGAAGAGACTTATATAAATGGAGTAACAATATATAATTATCATTGAATGACTAGGTGAGCTCAATGACCAGCTGGGTCGTGGAGGATATAACAACTTAGGAGGAAGTGGAGGATGTAACAACGGAGGAGGACGTGGAGGATATTACAACGGAGGAGGATGTGGAGGATATAACAACGGAGGAGGACGTGGAGGATATAACAACGGAGGAGGAAGTGGAGGATATAACAACGGAGGAGGACGTGGAGGATATAACAATGGTGGTGGACGTGGAGGGCATGACAACGGTGGTGGACGTGGAGGGCATGACAACGGTGGTGGACGTGGAGGGCATGACAACGGTGGTGGACGTGGAGGACACGACGGTGGTGGTCGTGGTGGCGGCAAACAAACTCAAAACTGATCACGGAGGCATTGAGGGTGAACCATATTTTATGCCATGTATTAAGAATTTAAGATGATGGCTCACCATGCACTCATGCAATATGCAATGCTTATGTATGTAATAACTCGCATGGCTTCTTTCGTAAGAAACATGCATTCAATAATATGTGTAAAATAAGTGAAAACCTTTAAGTCGAACTATATATGCGTTGCATTATTCCAGAAAAAAGAAATTTGTTACGACGAGTTATTTACGTACTGACTAATTAATAGACGACATTTAACTGCAAGAAAAACTATATATATTATAATAAATATCAATAAAATAATAAATAAATATTAATAAAATAATAATAATACTAATATTAATATTAAAAATAAATAATATTACTAATAACAATAAGAATTAATAAATAATAAATAATAAATAATAAATAATAATATTAATAATAACAATAATAAATAATAACATTAATATTAATAATAAATAGTATTATTTTTTATTTTTTATTGATAATAAAATAATAACAAAAATATTAATAATATTAATAATACTAATAACAAAAAAAAATTAAAAAAAATAAATAAATAACAGACAAATAAATAACAATAATAATAAATAATGATAATGATAATAATAATAATAATAATAATAATAATAATAATAATAATACAAATGTGGAACGAATTACTTTTAGTCAAATATTTGAATTTCTTTGGAATTGAAAACATTTTATGGGTTTTGTGAACGGATTTTAAATTCCATGTTTTAAAGAATTTGATGGAAAGTATTGAATTTTAATTCCAACATTTTTCTCCAACCAAACATGGTTAGAAATGGAATTCAGATTCCAATTCCAGAGAATTCCTTAAAATACTATGAACCAAAAAAGGCTTAAAGCTAAAAGGAGTGGGGCTTTCTCACAAGGAGGGGACTTCCTCCATGTGGTGCAGGTTGCCTCTTTAAATTGACGGAGTGAGGCTGCCTTGGGGGTGGGAGGACTTCCGCCAAGTGGCAATCTATAATTGGTTGAAAATATAGAAAAGTGAAAAAGTGAGGGAGTGATAAAGAGAGTCGGGGGCGACATGTATGGAACGCCCAAATAAATAAACAAAAACCCAAGTCACCTATGGGGGGTGGTGTGCCTGGGGACTAGCCGGCGACTAGGGTGTGGGTCGCCTCCCCCATCGCCCCACTTCTCTTAGCCTAAAGAATATAATGACGATCCTTATCACCATGGCATGAGATTGCCGTGAGGGTCGTCGTTGAAGACTCCATAGGTACCACCTCGTCGTGAGGTGGTCTTCGTCATCGACTGTCAAAATTTCGAAAGGAAACGCCGAGCAAGTGGGGTCCAAGTTGGGTCCAAGGTTTGTGTATGTGTGTATAAGTTTATATTTTTTTTTTGGGGGGGATGCACAGAGAGAGTATGTATGTGTGGTGTATAATTTTTTAATTGAGGATGAGGTGAAGATGATGGTATTATAAGGAGGTGGTAGTTCTTGGGTATGTCTTGGAGAGAGGAAGCTGATGTGATAGTCAAGACGAAGTGACGATGACGTCAGGATAGGAAGAGACCTAACTAGTTATCCTTATTTCGCAAAATTTGATATATATCGACCTACACATATGCTTTTTTAATTATTTTTATTATAAGCAAAGAAAAAAAATACTTAATCCCAAAATCAGACTTAGAATTTAAAGAAGTGTTGCCTTTGTCCCAATTTAAATGTCATGTTTTGACTTTTTTTAATCTTTGTTTTTCAACTTTGACCTTAAATATTTTTATTTATGTTATATAATATTTGATGCAAACTAGCTATATGAATGCATTGAGTTTTAAATATATTTTCATTTATATAAAGTCAAAGTTGGAAAAAATAGACTTCAAAAAATCAAATAGGACATTTAAATTGAGACGGAATGAGTAATTGACATTTTATATACCCTAATGATACCAGTGAAACAATTAAGAAGTTTGTAAAATATGTTGAACTCTTTCGACCAAAACCCCATTTACAATTTGATAGTAATTGAAAATACATATTTACCTATTATATTTCTTTTTAATTAATATACCATAACTATACATTAAATATTTATACAGTTTGTTGTGATACATTGTCACAAGAATATAAAAAAGAGTGGTATCAGTATGAGCTCCTTTTTTTTATTCGCCACACCAAATGGGATAGACAGTACATTGTCAGTTAGCTAGAAACCGGTGTCCATTAACAAGAACTCCCACTCTTGAAATTCTATTCATTCATGTCTTGGTCGCTTCCATATATATATATATATATATATATATATATATATATGTGCTAATTACTAATAATTACTTCCACAGAAATGCTGTGAAGGATTGCAGTTTACTGAATTTGGTTTCTTTTGAGCTTGCTTCAGATTCGAAGGCGATTACTGCAGAAAGTAGCCAGAAATGTAGTACAAGCGACTAGCCGGTCCTCAAATGAAGATGATGGATGTCGAGATGATATATCTAGGGACATATAGATCATCAAGGAATTTGTCACAATGTAGTTGTCTTGGAATCAAGATTGGCGAACAAAAAGATAAAACGTAGGATGGTTTTTTGAATTTTGCATTGTTAGCCTGCCATGCAACTAAAAACATGTCCATCGAGTACATATCGGCTACGTACTTGATGATTAAAAGCACATGATCTTATAATTGCTCCACAGTTCAACTCTCTCACCTATTTCATGCATGTAAATTGTGTTTGTAAGAGGCCCCCGGCCAATGGTGATGTATGTTTCTTCTTATCAATTTTAAGAGCTCAGTTTCATTTCAACACTTTTAAAACTGATTTTCAACTTACACAATACTACCTCATTACTTTTTCATCACTTTATTTTTAGTTAAATTAAACACAATAATCTATAAAAATAAAAACATATTTTAAAAAAACAACAACATTATATATACAAATAAAACGCGGCTCAGATATATGTTTAGGAACAAGTTTACGTATAATTAGTCATGGCTGCAGATTATCCCTAAAACTAGTCCCGAATTTGAATCATCATCAACATCATGATCAGATGTATCCATCTTGGAATTGGATCGAAATCATCACAACCCTTAGTACGTCCAAATAAATTCCGGCAATGGTATCAGTTTGTGGCTAGAAAATGCATCCAACAACAAAGAATCTAAAGACATAAAAGAGGGTCCCTACAAGAAGTGACATACGTCGAAGTTAGATCTAGCAACAACAACAACAAACAGCCTGTTAGGGCCACCAGCAGAAGAACACGCCTGATTTTACTCTGTCAACACTTCGGCGACTAGCTAGATCCGACCACCAAAATAAACAGACAGATTCAAAAAGAGGGTAAACCCACCAGAAGACGAGCAAACCGACCACCACAATAGGGAAAACCCTCGCTGTTGGTTACAATAAACCACCATAGGCAACGTCTCGTCGAACTTAAGATCCGGTAACAATATCACAACGATATCACAAATATATCACATATATATCACAAATATATAAAAGAGGACCCACAAGGCCTTGTCTTTGCCTCGTCGATCCACCGACGAAACAAACCGAGTTTACCAACTGACGAGAAGCTCCCTATGGCGTCGGTTAGAAAAAGAAAAGCAACACGCGTTGACGAGGAAAGTGATTTCACCACTGGAGCCCTCTAAGTAGTCATCAATACGTACTTCAGCATATCTTATTTGTAAAACACATGAAGTATATTCATAAATAAAATAACCGTAAAATCTAAAAATAAATAATTATAAAATAAGTACGTTATGCTAATAAATGAAGTAATTAATCTAACTAATAATATTGACGTGGAATATTAATGGATGTTCAGGGTGCAAGGTGTTTGGGTCACAACGATAAAAATTGCCTGTTGGCTATTAGTATACATAGCTCAAGCAAAGGTTAATGATATTGGAAAAGATACTACTGAAGATGGATTCCAAGTGGTGAAAAGAAAACAATTTCGCGGAATACGTATTGCCCGAGGGTCTTTGATTCCCGGTTGGTGAAGGAACAAACTATGGTTTGTAGACTGAAATATCAGAATGTTTTTGCTAATGCAGGTCCTAGCGATACTTCTACGAACTGTTTTGGTACTTTGATGGACGAAGTAAGAGTAAACTGATCGATGGCTTGGAGGGGGATGATATTGAATCAATAATAGGTGAAATAGAAAAGTTTATGGAGTCTCATACGGATCTCAAGGAAAATTCTGAGGGGGCAAGCACTCCCGGTCTAATGGTCTCCAATGGTTAGTACCGCGTCATGGAATATCTTGGATTTGAACCGACTCCTAACACAAAATGAGGTTCTAGATGTTGTACAATCAAATGAGTTGAGTGTGATATTGGAGTCACACGTATCAATAAAAAAGTTACAAAAATTGTGTTTTTTGTAATTTTTGTAGATGGAACTAGACTTCAAAAGGGAACTTATGTCAAAGAGGTATGAGGATTATTGTTGGTTGGGATCCAATGGCGGTCTATTTGATCATTATCTACCAATCCACACAAGCAATGCATTGTTGGAGTTAAGCTACGTGCCAACGGTAATGAGTTTTGTATATGCCACCAGCGAGTAGCGACCAATGTGTACCCATGGTACTTTGGAATGAGTTGCTCTACAATTTTTGGCAGATAGATCTTGGGTTCTAATGGGCGACTTTAACATCTCTTTGAATACTGAGGACGCGTCTCATGAAATGCTGAGTTTTTGCTGGAATTTAAGGACTGTGTAAGAGATCTTGAAATTCTTGATGTTAACCATTCGGGTTTACATTATACATGGAATCAAAAACCAGAGGGCGAACCTGGTATATTGTAAAAGCTCTACCGGGTTATGGCTAATGAACCATTCATCACTAATCTTGTATATGCACATGCAATATTTCAACCATACCGGATCTCTGATCATAGCCCATCGGTGTTAAAAATCCGTTGTGATGTTCGAATACCAAAATGTTCAAATTCTCAAATTTTGTAGTATTTAAAGATGATTTTCACGCCTTGTTCGAGCAAGGGTGGAAAGAAACTGTCCAAGGGCACTCAATGTATTGTGTTGTTCAGAATTTGAAAAAGTTAAGCACCCAATGAAAAAAATTGATTGGTCTAATGGTAATCTTCATGAACGAGTTGATAAAATGAAGGATGAACTTCAAGTTTCCCAGTGGAATTTGAACGCGGACCGGACAACCTTGAAATCCATTTTGTTTAAGATCCTTCATGTTCGAGGTATGGAGGCTTTGGTACCAGAAGGTGATGCTGGACCAAATGCTTTTCTAGATCACTATTAGCCTTTTGGGTTCAAGGGCTCAACTATCACACATTTGAGATAATGTACTGATATTATATATTAAATTTTGTATTCCTATTATAACTGCTACTAATAATAAAAGTCCATGTCCTAAATTATATTTTTTGATCAATTCGATCCTATATTGGTAACGACAAAAACATAGTAACTGTGTTACTCCAACATTTTCGACAATGTCAGACCTGCTATTAAAGCTACGATTCTGAACTCTTTACCTTTTATCAAAGACGAGCTACCAGTCAAATATCCGGGTGTACCCCCTGATATCAAGGATTGGAAAATTTTATTGGAGAGAGTCAAAAACCGATTGGATAATTTGAATAATAAGTTACTATCATTTGCTGGTAGATTACAATTGATTATCTCCGTTCTCTCATCTATGCAGGTTTATTGGTCTTCAATTATTATCTTGCCGAAATTAATCACAAAGCAAATTGAAAAGATGATCGGAGTTTTCTTATGGTGCCAAGGCGAATTGAAGAGGGATAAAACAAGGTCCCATGGCATGTAGTACTTTTACCAAAATCACAAGGTGGACTAGGTATTCATGATCTATCATTATGGAATGTTGCCCTAATGACGACGCATATTCGTAATATCCTATTGGAGAAGAACTCTTTTTGGGTTAAATGGGTACATTTGTATCGCCTATAAGGATGTGACTTCTGCTGATACATTATGACCTCTGTTGCTACATTTGGCTGAAGGAAACTACTAAGTATTCAAAATTTCATCCGCGATCACTATGCATTCAACTTGGGTGATGGTAAATCCACAGGAATGTGATCAGATAATTGGTGTTGGGTGGGAAGATCAGAAAGTTTCATCCGTTGACGTGATATTTTGTAAGTAGGTTTTAATTACAATGCAAAAGTAGCTGATGTAGTTGGCTCGAATGGGTAGAGTTGGCCTCAATTGTGGATTGATAACTATACATTTGATTAATCTACCAATCCCGATTCCACGAAGAGATGACATAGTAATATGGTTAGATCGATCGGGTAAGAAAACAGAGTTCATTGTAAGAAATGTTTGGTTAACTATACGTGACGAACATGGAGGACATTTCTGAAGTATGGAGGACATTTCTGAAGTATGGGATTAAATTATGCATTCATACTAAACAATGTAGAACAGCAGACATGATGGCAAAAAAACATTATAGATAAGGTGAGACTAAACTTGTTGTCTCTCAAGATGCGCCATCCAGCTAGAGTGTGATGGAGCTGAAACAGTTATGAAAGTTACAGGAAGCTGTACAAGGGAAGTAAGGTAGAACTGGTATGGCTGCAGGTGAAATCATTCTGCTTGTAAAACTGCATCGCACCTCGAATATGGTCTATCTGTGCGAATGCAATGCATAGGATTGAACCGCAACATATCAGATGTGCGGTTACTGTAGAGGTGTTTGTCTCGTGCTTAATGCGTCACGCGTTTTTTCTAGATGCGGCGCATTAGGAGGTGCAGTCAGATGGGTTATAGAGAGTTAGTGTGGAGCACATGTACGAATTGTGGCATTGTTTAATGCCTAGTGTTTGGCATTCGGGTCTATTTGTAGGTTCTTTTCTTTCGTTTTGATGATAATTCATCATGTAATTGTAATTTTAGTTTTCCATATCAATAAAATTACAAGAGGTGTTCCCCTTTTACTAAAAAAAGTATGTATATTTACAAAAAAAAAATAAAGAATAATAATATCTTTATCTCTATATATATATTGCTATCTTCCAGTGTCATGTGACATAAGCCCGCCACGTCAGTTTTTGTCCTACGTGTATTATTGCCGCATAAGATTCCAAGTCACCCATTTTATGTTATATCCTTGTTTTCTTTGTAGTATTGCCACATAAGATTCTAATTTCAATCATGGATTTTTGACCATTTGATTAAAAAAATGATGTCATCATCTAACAATTAGTCAATAATATCTTTAATCCTCTCTCTTTTAATCATTTTATTAAAAATCATTTATATAAATCGGTTTGTTATTTGAATTTTGAATTTTTGTTTGTATGTTAGTATTAATTTAGGAAAACTAATTAATATTAGATTTTCAAATAATTTTTTTTTACAGCAATGATTATTTAATTGAAATAAAAAAATTTCATACAATTGATACGTTCTTATTGATTGTAAAATTTTATATTTTTTCATTATCTGAGTTTTGATATGTTAATTTCACTTTCACTTGGTTTTTTGCCTTTCCTATAAATTTTTGTAAAAATATGGATTTGTTTTTTTAGTATTTAAATTTCAAACTTATTTTGAATCTTAAATTGGTGGATTTATAAGTTCAAATTTACATATTTTATTCAAGTTTTTGTATTGTTTTGTTAATAATTATTTTTTTGTTTGCATTTTATAATCATGGTATATTAGTTTTTCCATTTCATTTTATTGTCCACACACAAACAAAATATATTTTTTTAAGATATATGTATTATGATTGCAATGGTTATATATTAAATTTGAATTAAATATAATATACAATTCATGTTGATGCTTCATCTCTAATCTGTTATAAACATAAAATAATTGTTTTTGTTTTTCTAAAAAAAACTATGTGATATGTTGTTATCAAATCTACAACTTTGCCTATACAACTTTTATCATATCACATGTGTTGTAATGAATATGTGTTATCTCTATTTAGTTTTACACAACTAATATAAAAACGTATTCGAACATAATACTAATCGGTTGTCTGTGGTGGTTTCTAACTGTCCAATACTAATAAAAGAAAAATGTGAAAATGATATTCTCGTCATTTTCAACATCTATTATTTATATGTGTCACCTAACTTTTAAATCTCTAAAGAATGACCAGATTACCGGACTTCCGGTCAGTGCCGCAAGACCTCTAAGCAAGTGTTGCTAAAGTACAATATTATAAAGCATAAACATTTTAGTAGTTTTATATATTTCTCCGCGTAATACGCGAGATAATATATAATCTAGTATACATATAGCTTTTTGGGTATATGGGCCTCATTTTTTGGGCTCCCAAATATTCACTTTGCCGGCCCTGTCGATATAACACAAAGAGGAGAAAGCTTGGTCAGCTAGTTTTTGGGCTAGAGCTCGGTTTGAAATCTTTTCATGTTTGAGTTTGAGGTAAAACTTGAATGAAACTTGTACGTTAACTTTCAATAGATACTTTTGATCCTGAGTCCTACTCTTACTCTGTTGCTGTTAATAACGATAACTTTAAAAATGGATGAGTAAATTTTATTTACATACCATGATGATACGAACATTTTTTATATGAAATAATTTTTTAGGGGTTTTGAAACTGGATTGTTAGAATTAATATTTGTGGCGACTAATTGTATTTTGTTTCACATTTAACAAGATTGTAATATATAAGGGTTGATCTGTAAATGTATATAGTTAGTAGATAAACCCCATTTTTTTTTTTTTTTTGAAGAATAGAAACAACCCCTCACCGTTAAATGGTGAGGTCCTAACTCGAAAGTGGATAGTCGGTTGTCTAAACGAATCCCGGAACCAAGAGCCGAGCAACGGTGTCAAAAGAAAAACCCCACTAAGCTCCCCTGTTTTTTTTTTTTTTTTTTTTTTTTTTTTTTTTGTTTTTTTTTTTTTT
>JAOEHQ010048049.1:0-10446 GCA_025447715.1 Asclepias incarnata | reverse complement strand
AAGTTTTTGATATATTTAGATTTTCTATTACATATAATTTCATATTTTAATATTTATTTATTTTTATATATAAAAAACCCGATCCGGGTTCTCCCCTATTCCGATCCGAGTTTTCAAAAACTCCTGACTCCCCCTTCGCCGATCCGATCCCGAGTCACGAGTTTCCCAACCTTGGTCTTCAGTGACTTGGTTGATCATGACTGGTTTATTGTTAAGAGCTAATAACATACTAGGGCGCTAGGCTGATGAGTGATTTTGCAAGAATTGTGGCCATCGTATGTAACCGCATTGACCGCTTAGAAACATCAAGGAGCAATTTTAAATGTGTTTTAAATGACTTACAAGGTCTTGAATCTGTTTGACTATGGATGAAATTATGGCTAGGTTAATGCTCTGATTAAGCAACATAACTTCTGTCATTACTGGGCATTTTTTATATAGAGAAAACATTATATATGAAGTTAGGTAAACACAGTAAAAGGGTTATTGGTTTCTGTCAAAATCAGGAACATTACTCTTAGTATTATCACAAAACAAAGTTCATGTAAACCATACATATATGGTCAATTTTGTTGTTCTTTAGAAATTGATACCATGATTCAAAGAGAAATCGGATCAAATGAAATCCTTACCATATTCACCAAAACCACCAACAAATGTAATATGAACTTAAATAGCATGGGTTAAAACAGATCGCACCCCCTTACGAGGTCCTAGGTATGGCGTCCCTAGTGAGATCTGGTTTTGGCCGTCTCGGGGTAGCGCCCTGCAACTCAAAACAATAAATGGAATGTCAGGCAAATAACTGCTTAGTGAGTGTTCAGTGAGTATTTTAGCAAGATTCTAGGTATGGCGTCCCTAGTGGTATCTAGTTTTGGCAGTCACGGGGTAGCGTCGTACAACTTGAACAAATAATTGGAACGTCGGGCAAATAAGTGCTTAGTGAGTGTTCAGTGAGTATTTTAGCGTTGGACTCGAACAAAAAAACTATCTAAGTTTGACTAATAACTAGCTGATCACAGATCAAGATGATTAGTGATTAAGCTTATCAGTGATCACATTCATTACTTACTGTGATCAATGACCGTGCTGATATGTCCCTCTATATGTGTAATTGCTCGTAAATGTTGGAAAACTTTTAGAAACCGTTTTGATACTTGTTACTGTATTTTCTTCCATAAAACTCTAGTGTTTTATTTCTATCGAATACAAATACATACAATAGAAATTGATCAAAGGTTCACTAAATTATTCCCTCACAACGTGTCACCATCAGATGTTTGAACATGAGAGACCCTAACCAAAGAATTAAATATATGCAAGAGAAAATGTTCATTGAATTTCTATCTAATTATACAAGGGCCTCCAATTTATAGCCCTCAATTGGGGCGACCACCAGGCAATTGAGGCGACTCTGGAAGCAATTGGAACAACTCCAGAAGCAATTGAGGTGACCTATTTCTATCTCGGGATTTTTACAAACCTTTCCAAATGAAAACTTCTAAACATATTTTTAAGTTCATTTATTAGATAAAAACAAAACAAACATCTTGTTTTGTCTTTGAACATTTCATGTCAACTTCATTAATTTTTGCAATCAGTAAGCATTGGAAACAAATGTTAGAAAATATGAATGATTGATTAGAATAGACAATTCTTGTGTCTATTTTGTCTTTATTAAGGTACTCAAATGTTTACTTTCTTTTTTTCTATTTTCATCGCCTAATATACAATAATTTTTCATCTCTTAATATACAATAATCTATTCACAATATAAAATTATTTATTGCATAGTAAAAAAATACAATCGAAAATAAAGAAATGAAAATAGATACCCTCTTATTAAATTTGAAAATACGTTTCATTAGTATACCAATATATTTGCCTTCCAAAACACTTTTGGGACCCATATTCAATGGTACAATTTTTTGTTTTATGCTTTGTAGATCTCTCAAGATTCAAACTTACAAATATTATTTAGAAGATTATAACAAGTGGAACATGAACACATATTACCCAAAAATTTGACCACCCCACTTGGAAAAATGGATAAAATATTAACCAAGGTACAAGCAAATAAAAAGATGCTCCTAGCCAAAATTCAATATTTAACACTACTAAAAAACACATAAAAAATATAATATTAAAAATCCTTTGTTCTCTTTGTCATTTCTTAAAGTTCATGTCTCTATTCTTTGGCTTATCATAATCATTTATATATTGTTGTATACATACATACATACATACATAATAGAGTAATATTAATAACAACATTAAAAACTAGTTATGGTATATAAATCCAACCATTTCTTTTCTAAGTACTTTTTTAACACTAAAAACACAATCTATTACATCACTCCTCCCTCCCCTCTCTACATCCATGACCCAAATCCAACCCCACAACTTTTATCCTTTTACAAATTTGCCCCTTCCTTCTTTACTTTCCTCTTTTTCAGCAGCTGTACAAGCACACACATTGAATGCTCTTCTTCATTTTTTTCTAACACAAATGCACCACATCCAGGGGTAGTAGGACTGCTAACATACATCTTGACTCTTTTTTTTTTTTTTTTTTTTTTGACTTTCTTGATTCTATGACAAGCTTTGTTTCAATGGTATCTCTAGTTTCAACTAAAATAATAGTAAAGTGCTACAAGAGAAATGTAAGGGAGGCAGAGGATTCAAACACCCTTTTTACTGCATTCTTTTTTACCTATATAGTTTTGTATTGTAGTAAGTAGTATCGGTGGCGGCAGGTGGTGGCGGTGGTGGCAGTCGTTATTGTCGGTTATGACCATTCTACTGAAGATCTCATCTGGGTATCCTTTCTTGTTATATATATATATTTATGTTCTTCCTGCAAAATATACAAAGCATATTGGACTATATACATATGAACATACATAAAAAAGACTAAATAAAAAGGAAAATAAGTTAAAATATTGATGCACTTGCCTAAACTAAGGAAGCTAAAAAGCACAAATTAAAGAGTAAATACTACATTCCGATGGCACCATGGCCCGAAGAAAATCTGCAACACCAAAAATCCAAAACCAATGTGGTTAACCAACATGAGCCCGGCTGATAAGTTTAGCAGAATAATGAGCTGAATTGTACCTAGGAAACTGAAAGTAGCATGACTTAAGTGAAGCCAAATCCAAAGTTGAACTGGCAGGAAGCAACGGCGAGGTGATCAAGTTGTTATTGTTGGTGCAAGGCGGAGACGCAGAAACAGGGGTAATATCGTCATTTGAGAAAACGGTACCGCAATCATCTGATGCTTTCGGTGAAGCGAAAAGGTTATCAGGGAGATTGTGCTCCAGGCTGCAGATAATCAAGTTTAGTAATATTGAACTAATTTAAAGTAAAATCATGGTGTTTCTCGAAATGGTATGATTATTATTTTACCTTTCGGGTAAATCAATTTCTTCTTCATGATGAGGGCTTGATTTTCCACTGCTATTTTCATCTTTCAACTCCAATGATTCCTTCTCTTTCTCAATCTCTTTCTCTTTCTCCATGTTTGAATTTTCCTCTAATGGATCATCAAGAACTTTGATAGTTAAAGGAGTCCCCATTTTCGAAATCAAACCATCCTCTACAATATAACAAAAAACAATAATGTTTTAGATACACCGTCGTGGTATTGGGACCCAGAAGACGGCAGTGAGTGTTACTTTTTATTTCTATCTTTGTAACGAACAGTTGTATTTTAGTTTCTAGCAATGAACGAAAGGTTAATTTAGTACCGGAATCAGGACTGGAGCTGCTACGGCTATCAGATGCAAAAACGGACCGGTTGAGATAACTTGGGGAGTAACTTGGGGAGAAACATGTGGGCGAAGGAATGACTGAACCAGCAGAGAGCGCACGGTGGTGGTGACTCCTTTTCACATCGAGAAGTTGCAGATCCATGATCCGACGGTTCTGAAGCTCAATCGCGTGTTGCAAATCCGCCTGTTCCTCCAACTTTTTCCGCCATAGTAGATCCTGACTGTTGTACAACATTCTTGCCCCTACGATCAAATTTTCAAACAACGTTAGAACCTTTTATGGAACAAAATCTATATTGAAGATCTGAATAACAAACGAACATACCAATCTGCAGATCGAACGGATCGCGCGAATCATACCCCGTGGGGCTATCCATTTGATGCTGCTGTTGTTTCCTAAACTTATCAGGCACTTTCCCCTTTTCCTTGTAGGGTTTCACAAGCACACGAGCATCACAAACAAAATGCGGGTTCCCTTTCGCGAGTATGAGCTTAACAGTTTCGGCATACACAAAAGTCACAAACCCAAACATCCTCTTTTGCTGGTACGGAATCCGAACATCTTGAACCGGCCCGAACATACTACAAAACAGCACCAAAAAAACCCAGAAAATAAGACTCGACAAACAAACAAATATACATTCATATGACTACGATTTACAACAAAACCGAACCTGAAGTAATTCGAAACATCCTCTTCCCTAAAAGTACTATCCGCCGGAAAAGTAAGGTAGATTTGTCTCGAACCCGGGTTCAACATACCCATTGAAAAATCGTTCCGGTCGAGTCTAGCCCTACCGAACTTACTCATTTCATCCCCCATCATCAATGCAGCCGCCATCCTCGGACTATCTGACTGCAAAGGCTGCTGATTCAGTAAAAAGTTCATCGATTTCGGGCTATTCGGAAACGGAAAGCTAGGCGACGAACCGCCCCCACTTCCACCACCAGCAGCAGCCATCAACAACCTTTGCTGGTGTGCGGACTTAGACCGGAGAAGCTCCTGGCACTGCTCCATCATATCAACCTTGTTTAAGGAACCAATAGCCATGCCGGCCATATCGGCTTCACTTGCGGTGTGAGTGAACCGGCAACTGGCTCCATTTTTACAATACCCTTTTGCAAAATACAAACAAGGCTTCCATCCATTAGCATCGTCAACACTTAAATAAATATCATTCACTGATGAACTCCGGCGGTGTGGCCCGCCACCACCACTACTGCCCCAAGGCGAAAACATTTCGCCATCATTGAGAAACGAAAGTTGGTCTTGTATTTGTAACTCATCAATTAGATCAGGCTCACTAGCCCCAGCTCCAGCTCCGCCGTAAAAAGGCGGAGCTGCAGAATTCAAATGATGCTCTTCCACAGGTTGATATCCCGAGTTTGTCCAAGACGACGACAAACTCGGGATACTTAAAGGCGATGGAAGGTTAACACTTCCACCATTAACAACCCTCGAACCACCAATTGAGTTGTTTGAATTCTGACGACTAAATGGTGTAGGTGAAGACGGTGTTGAAGGTGTGGAAGGCGACGAAATGCCAAGTTCTTTTCGAGCTTTCAAGATCACGGCGTGAACTAATGATTCCGGACCAAAAGCTAACCGGATCATCTCTTTCTCGCCGTGATCTTGGATTAACAAAAGACCCATTATCTTGGATGCATATTCTGGGTCTAAGTTTTGGATCCTTGTAAACACAACTCTTGTTGCTTCATATGAATCCATTATTATTATTGTTTTGATTTGTTTTGTTTGTTTGTTTTATCTAGTGTTTTTGCAACACTATAAACAAGTAGTTAATGTAGAATTAATTGCTTGTTTCTACTGTTCCTGTAAAGGAAACAAAACAAAAGTTAGACAACATACTTAGCTTCAAATTAAAAGAAAAACAAACATCACTAAATTAAGAAGAAAGCTTGCATTTTTATCAATTTTCTATCAATTTTTTCTTACTTGATTTGTATAACCCAAGAAAGAGAAAGTTAATATAAGGAAAACCCAGGTAAAAAAACACTTAAAAAACAGCTAAAACCTAAAGAAATCCACTGATGTTTGCATTTTTACCTTCAACTTCATAGATAAACAAGAAAAGTAAATTTAGAAATACCCATTTAAGAAAGTTGCAACTTTTTACTTCATTTGAAATAACCCACCAAAAGAAAGTTAATTTCAAAGAAGAAAATTTGCATTTTTTACTTTCTTGAACTTGAAAAGAAGCAAGAAAATGAAAAAGTTTGAGTCTTGAAAATTGCAAAAAGGGAACACCCGTGAAAGCTGGTTTCTTTTTGCATTTGTTCAAAGTGAAAACAGTGTTAAGTTGTTGTTAGGTGTAAATCTTTCTGCAAAAAGATAGATGGGAAACAACACTAGACAAATTTTTATAAAAGTTGACGAAGAAAAAGCAAGAAACCATTATATGCTTTTTCTTTTGGTTGCTTTACTTTTTCTCTCTCAAGAAATTGGTTTTTGGAAGCAGAAAAAAAGTAAGTTGTTAATCTTACCCATGAATGAGATGAAAATAAGTCTATTGTTATTCTGTTGGGATGATGATGGTGATGATGAGATGAAGCAAATTTAAAGCTAAATATGAAGGCAGAGTTACTGAAAATGATCATGAAACTGAAATGAAGTTTAAAGGGAAGCCAATCAAGCCACTTTCTAAAGGTTATTTGCTATATATATAAATATATATAAAGTGATGATGAAGGGGATTGCAGAAGAAGTAGAATAATCAATTTGCTTTGTAGTTGCTGCTACTGCTGCTATCAAAGAGGTTGATTTTCAGACTAATAATTATAAAGCACTCAGACAGTACCTTTGTTATGTTGGTTTCGGTGGGTATGTTGGAGAGAGAAAGAAAGAGAGAGGGAGAGACATTAACCTCTCTTCTATCTCTCCTCTATTGTAGTTTTGGTAATATAAATGAAATTTACATGTGACCCTTAAAGTTAAGGTCAATGTTAACTTGTTTAGAGTCGAGGGAATAGGACGAGATGGAGAAGCGATATCATGTGGTACCACAAGCTATATCATTCTTTTCTTTATAAGATGTTTTAAGATGGTATTTGCAAAATGAAAATTGAGATGGTCTTCAATAAATTGATCTTGTTCTCTCTTTCTCTCTTATTTTCTTAGTCTTTTTATAACAAGAAGTATTGTTTTTTATGTAATTTGCATGAAAGTAATATAAAAGGAAAAGGAAAAAGAAAATAAAAGTGAGAAATAAGATATGACCATTCTTTATAAAATAGGATGGGGAGTGGATGATGTCGAAAAGAGAAAAAGTAAGACATGAGGGATGGGATCATGCTCATTCCTTCTAGGCCTCCACCCTTATACATGCTATCTTAGGAAGGTTTACGGCTCATTAGGGCGAAAGATGTGGTTATTACCATTTCAAAATTTGGCATGATGATAGCCAATGATATTATACCGCATAGTCAAAACAAATATGTCGAAACATGTTAATCTATACCAAAATGTAGGGTATACATGCCAAAAGTTAGCAAATTGGAATCAAATTTGGGGGTTAGGAAATCGGAAATGCGAAAAACGCTATGGCTGCAAACTTATCGGTTTACCCCGCCAAGATACGGCCTAGATTTCCGATTTCCCTTTCTGAATCGTTTATCACAATCGCCCATTTTGGTATGCACACCTGGATTTAAAACGGATTCTAGCAACATAAATAACGTAATCACAGGAAACTTAATCCGATTCCGGCAACATATTGTATAGAATTCCGACAACACTACAACGGAATCAAAAGATTCCGGCAATAATACCAAGATAATACTACAAAGATAATTACAATCAAACAATTAATCAGCAATATATATATATAAAATAGATGCAACAAACAATAAGCAACAACAACCAAAGGGGTCGTCGGCAAACAAAAAGGGTCGCTGGCGATGATTAAATACCACAACAACAAAGGTGTCACCGACACATGCAATAAGCCGGCTAACATCTCCGGCAATAGCCCTGAAAACCCCTCAATCGGAGATGAATAGGGGTCACCGGAAAGCCCTAATCGGGTTGAAAGATCTTGCAAGAAAACCCATTAGTAAGGGTGAGACGTTGGGGCATTGGCATGCGACATTGATTCCTGCATTATATAACCAAGAAAATCTTGATTAGGTTGCCTAAATCGGAAACCCCCCCCCCCCTCCCCTAAGAAAAAAAAAAAGAAAATAAGAAAAAAAAGGTTTCCGGTAACATGTATAAAGAAAGAAGGAACAATTACTATAAAAAAAAAAACATTCACAAAGCATGCTCCCAACGTCACTTTGAATCAACATACGTATGTCCATATACAATGCCAATGCCGATACCGCGTGCCTCAAGATGCCGATTTGTAAGGGGTGGTGACCGCGTACCGATTTTCAGTACCGATGTCCCATGTTGATGACACCCTTCACCCTTACATCCAAGGTGGTGTAATGGTTATGATTTTGGAAAAAAATTTCTATAAAATGTTTAGATTTGAATCTGGTTAGATATAAAATTGGAGATGGTCAGAGATATGTTTTGAAACAATCAATAAATATTTCAATTATATAGCATATATCAGAATCAAAAAGACTTGTTTTAAATATCTTGGATAAAAAAAAGCCACATCCATTTACTAGGAAGGTTTAACACAACCTTGTGAATATTCATATGAAATATTAGTATAAGTGTAGACTTGTTTGAAAGAAAAAGATACATATAAATATTCAACTAATATATTGGTTTTATAAATTGAACTTTTATTTTTAGAAGAAAAAAAAGTGAAGAAAAAAAATGTGATATAAATGATGAGAAAGATAGAAAAATAAATCCCTAGATGTCTAAGAAATACATAAATTGAACATTTTTTTCTGAAGGAAAAAGAAATCGATATAAATGATGAAAGAGATAAATAAAAAAAATAAATAAAGTGGATGTCTAAAAATATAGAAGTGGATTTATTGAAATGATTTAAAAAGACTTTTAAAATATATTATTGTACATTATTTTTTTTATGTTTCATAAAATTATCAACAAAATCAGAATGAGATACTTGAGTTTTGGTTCAAAATCGCAAGTCTTTCATTGAGAATTTATCAAAATCGCAACCATCATGTTATGAGACTTGCGACTTAATTTGGCCAAAAATCTCAAACTTCAAAATCTGAAGCCTTTTTTTATAATTTTATTAGTCATTTTGTAAAAAAAAGTTAAATATATTCGATTAAAATGGTATATCTTGGGTTAAAATGGTATATTCTAGTAACTTTTGAACACTCAATTTATTTTGCTAAATAATCATATTATTATTATTATCTATCTACTAATATAATATGCTAAAATATGATTGAGACTCTCTTTATACGACACGTGACATTATATTTGAACGGCATGTGTCCCATTTAATTTATATATAATATAATAATTAATCATAATATTTAGATATCTTAAATAATTCAAACTCCTATATTATTTGTTATCTTAAATATTAAAAACCTAAGATATAACTAAAACTTTAATGTTTAATATTTAATGTTTGTACATAAAGGTATTCCTGTTTTATTTTTATTTATAAATCATATGTTGGCTTACCATAAATTACCATTCATTGCTATTTTATCGTAATAAATTTTTTTTAATATTTATCTTAAATAAAGTTTATAACTGGAAATAAATAAAAAGGTTAACTTTAATAGATTGGAAGTAATATGAGAAAACTCTTTTTAATACCATTGATTTTGATTAATAACTGAAAGTTCAATGATTTAGTTGATTTTTTCAATTTCTATTTGTCTGTTTTATTAAAACTTTATAACTTTTTTTTTTTTATATACTTTGTCTATAATATCATTTAATCACAAATTTATTTTCCTACAATGTAAATATAATAATCAAATCGTAAATCTTAAGCATATACAGTCAATCACTACATCATACGAGTATTAATATTAGCATCTCCCAATAATTATAAACCAGTCTGCTAAATTTCTTTTTGAAAAAGCCACAATCATTGAATGAAAAGCAAAAATGAATTGTGGCCTTTAGATTGCTTTGTTTAGCTCATTTATCTTTTTTAGATTTATTTATTTATTTACTATTTAATACTATTACTTAACCCGAAGAGTTGGCCACCAGCCACCACTTACGGGGGGAAACCCGGGTTCGATTTCTGTCAAAGGCAAAATTGAATAATGGTTGAATTACCTTGACATTATCCTTGCTGGGGGTTATGTGGGTACCAATGCAGTACATGGGACTAAGGGGTTCCCATTAATTTACCTTTTTTTTTATTACTATTATTATTACTTTACTATTATTACTATTATACTCATGTTATCTCTGTACTAAATTACAAATAATAAATACTAATGACTAAATACAATTACCGATTTACATTCCCTTTACCATTAAATTTATAAAATTTATAAAAATTACATATCCATTAATTGTTCTAACTTATATTCGCTATATGATGATGATTTTAACGATATTGCAAACTTTCACTAAATTACTAAATATTTAATTACATATCATACAAAAAAAAACAATACTATAATAAGACCCATTCATTATATTTTTTTTTATGAATGTTAGATTTGTAAAATGAACTGTATTAAGATTCACATAAGTTTTTTCACAAATATAACATGACTTTAAAAATCAAGAGTATAATAA
>JAOEHQ010048048.1:0-21397 GCA_025447715.1 Asclepias incarnata | reverse complement strand
TCACCGATCAGATGGTAAACTCGCGGGCAAACTTTCTCCCCTCTTTCAAGGTTCGAACCCCCGCCAAACTTCCACCCCGGTATAGCAATGAAGCACCGGTGGCCACTGAGCTAAGTTCAATTGGTACTTGCTTTCTTCTTTTGTAATCTTGCAACCCCACGCACCCACCCACCTCCACCTCGAATGAAAGAACCTTTAAATGGCCAACAGCCAACTTGAACATATATTGTTAGTTAGACACACTTGTTTTTTGGTGAATCTTTTATTGTAAATGTAAATATATTGGTTTGTGACAAAGACATGTCCATGATATTGCATGGGTCCATTTACTAAAATAATTTAAGTTCATCATATGAAGACAACGAAAACAAAAGTTAAAAAGAGCAACTTGTATATTTTTATTTTGGATAATCTTATACGATAGTGCTGAAAAATTTCAAATATTTATTTTTATAACATATCATTTTAACTGGTCATTATGGACTACGTATCAAAAGCATCATTTGTCATATTACTGACATCACCGATTTCACTTATTAATATTTTACATATCAAAATAAAATTAATTACTTAAATGGATAAAAAAAAAAAAATCAAAAAAAAAAAAAAGGTTATGATTGCCAATATAGATGATCGGAAAAGTTACTTATTTCAAAAAAGATTTGGAATGACGGATAAACCTTTAATCCGTGTGCCTTTTGGGCGCCAACTAAACTTTTTCCAAACATCGGTCCCAAGCAATGTTTATCGTTTCGTTTGATACTATCATGTCTATGAATACCTTCTTATAGAGTGAGCTCGAATTCAAACCTTGACTAAATTCCATAGAGCTTCCATGGTGCCCCTCCGGAGTTTTTGTAAAATGAAAATGGATATCAGTTGATCTTAGACTAATAGTCAATTTTTTTCTTTTATTTTAATGAATGGCTTTGTTAAAATGATCGGTAACTTAATCTTCAATTCTTTTAAAAGTTTGAGATGATTGGACAAAAGATTTTTAGAAGTAGTAATGTATAACTTTTTTTTATTAAAGGTAGTAGTAATATATAACTCGTCATGAGTTTTTCCCAATTCTCAACAACTTTTATTTATACTTTGACATATATATAAACTAGATGTAAGTCCGTCCGATGCGGCGGTGATGGTGGCGGCGGCGTAGGTGTGGTTGTGGCGGCGACGGGTGGTGATGGTGGTGGTGGCAGCAGCGAGTAGTAGTTATTGATATAAAGATAATTGATGTAAAAAGGGGTAGTGTAGTTGATGGATAGATGTTGCAAAATAGAATATGGTATGAATAGAAACCGCAACTATTTTTTTTTTTTTTTGAACTTTTTAACTTTTCTGATCTTGAACCTTTTAATTTGAACCTTTTTTTGTTTTGAAGCCCCCAATTTCTTTTCCTCTATTTCAAACAACTAGCGGTGGCGGTATCGATGGCGACTGGCGGTGGCAGTGGCGACTGGCGGCGGCAAGTAGTGTAGATTATTGATGTAAAAGTAATTTTGGTATTTTAAAGACAGAAAGTTGGAGAAAAAAGGGGGGGGGGGAGTTTTTTTTAGGGTTAAGTGCAAATTTCGTCCATGTGGTTTAAAAAAAAAGGGCTTTTCATCCATGCCATTGACTTTGGTCTTTTTTCATCCATGTGGTCGAACTTCTGTTAAATCGGGTCGCCCCTGTCGTTAATTCCCCCCACGTGCAAGTCATGTGAGGGGCATTTTCGTCTTTTTACCTATCTTCATCCTTCCCAAAAGAAGATGGATAAAAAAACGAAAATGCCTCTCACGTGCATTGCCCGTGGGGGACTTAACGACGGGGACGACCCGATTTAACAGAAGTTCGACCACAGGGGTGAAAAAGACCAAAGTTAATGGCATGGATGAAAAGCCAGTTTTTGAAAAACCATAGGGACGAAATTTGCACTTAACATGTTGTTTTATAAGAGAATAAAGATAGGATTTGATTATAAAACAAATATTAAAATAAAACAAATAGGATAAGATCTTAACCATTGGATCAGGATAAAATTGATGCACAAAGATTCATATAGCACAAGTATATACAATGATGCACGAAAATTTTCATGATGCACAACGATTTTCAATTAAAAAGAAAAACATCGTTTTATTTATTTTAGTTTAATAATTGTTTTATTTAAACACGAAACTATATATATATAGCTGCGCCAACCAAGAATAACAATGGGTTTAATTCGGAGCTACACTAAAAAAAAAAATTCTCATTTCCACGTACATCTTCCTCCTCACTTAAAAAGGTAATTAATCATCAACTAACTTGCTTATTAACCTTATACTATTACTCTTGAAATCATAGTTTTCTTAATTGATTGCAGCTTAATTGATCACATCCTTTTTCTTTATTGTTTTTTCCTGGGCAATTAGTATAGTAAGCCAAGAGTTGATCAGTAATTATATATTTAGTAAGAAATAAGTTGCATCTATCTTCTATTTTATATACATACAGAGAGTGAGGTTTCAGTAGAATACTTAGTTTGATCCAATTTTATATGTGTTTTACGTTTCACGTGTTTATTTGCTTGTCATTAAGTTTATTCTCACGTGATAAGTGATAAAAGTTCAAATGAGACAAAAAAAAAAGAGTTGAAAACATGTTCTCATGTGGACTGGTGTTGAGTCGGGATGACAATGGATCGGATTAAGGATTGGGTGGAGTCATATCCACATCCGTATCCATATCCAATTATCATCGATTTCATCATCCATATTCATATCTATTGGATGAAGCGGGTAGATGGATATCCGTTGGATATTAAAAAAAAAAAGAAACTTTTTGTTAGCAAAATATGAAATTTTAAATTGAAATCAAAACATATTTTCAAGAAAATTAACACTAAACAACGTAATCAATGCTAGTTAGCTATAAACACTTGATGTTTATTTTTGTATTATGAATGTTTGATGATTTAGGTGACATAAAAGGTAATATTATCAGCATTTTAGTGAAAAAAATAAAGTAAAGTTACTACAATAAGCTTATATAACATAAAAATTCTAGAATTAATTGATTTAAAGATGAAAAAAGAACTTACAAATCCGTTTTTGTCGTAAACAATTAATAACTTTATATCTTTTTACTTTGAATATGTATGTAAATGCTCATTTCGGGTGGTAAATGGATAATCCATGGATGACAAAACGTCATCCATATCCATATCCATATCCATATCCATTTTCATTTGGGTCATCCATATCCACCAAAGGTGGATCGGGTGAGGCGGATATCCACTAACTCGGGTGTCCATTGCCATCCCTAACTGTAGAGTATGAACAAATCCAATCATAAGTGAATTAACACATAATCTGAATAGTTCCCTTAGTTTCTGACTTTTTTGTGGTTCTTGTTTGAGCCTTTCACTATAGGATATTGATCATATATATGCATATAATACATACTTTTAAATTAATATGATTTTGGTTTATTATGTATCTGCCAGGAAATTGTGAATTTGGCTATGGAAAACACCAAGGGACCATCATCAACATTGAGAAATATGTACAATGGAAAACATTATTCACTTCCTCCTAAAAGTTCATTTCCAGGCATTGCTCCATTATATGCTGATTATGCCCAAGTTGCTAATACAACTGGATCAAAAGGGGTAGTGACAATACCGAAATATAGAGGTGGAGATTCACTTCATCAACGTACTTCTTCCGAAAGCCTTATGATAGAAGAACAACCTTCTTGGCTTGATGAACTTCTTGATGAACCCGAAACACCTGTTAAAAGAGGCCATAGGAGATCATCTAGTGATTCATTTACATATATGGAAGTGGCTAATGCCAACATAGAACAGGCTTCTCAACTTGAGTATAGATTAAAAAATAAGAATTCTGAATTTCCATGGGGTTCTCAACATTTTTCTCGTTATAAAGATTCTAGAGATGCATCATTCTGTGCAGAACAGAATCCAAGGGTAGCAAGTAAGAATCGGGTTTGGGAGTCTCCGCAAAATGCATTGCCACGTTCAACATCCTTAGGTGCTTCACAAGATATCAACAGAATTACTACAGTCATAACTAAAATGCAAGAATCAGTTGAAACTCTTGCGCAAGACTCTGAAACAGATACAAATCGTTCCAAGCAGTAAGGAAATCCTGTTTTTAAATGATATTTATAGTTTCAGATTGGTTTGTTTCAGAAATGAGGTTAAAACTAATTGCAAAATACCATGACGCTTAGCCAATTCTTAAATGTTTAGGGATATACAAATTGGACAGCCTTAGAAGTTAAATACTCTGTATTAATTTTATAAACAAACTTAAGAGATATGTAATGCAGGCAAGTTGGTCAACGTTCACGAGTCCGAAAGCTTCAATACATAGCCGAGTTGGAAAGAAATGTACAAAATTTAAAGGTACACTAACTGATCGAGTATAACTTATTAATTGGAGATATATGGTGAAAGCAGGTGATGTAACGTAAAGTGTGATTGCAGGCAGAAGGTTGTAAGGTTTCTTGTGAGCTAAAGTTTCTGAACCAACAAAGTCTCATTCTTACCATGGAGAACAAAGCACTAAAACAACGATTGGAGAATTTGGCTCAGGAACAACTTATCAGATACTGTAAGTTTCTAAATAAATGATTAGTCTTTATGAGATTATGTTCTTGGATAGATGTTCCGTTTCATGGAAACTAATTGCAGATTGTAAAAATATGTGTACTGTTAGTCTATATGAGCACTGTTGGTGTAAAATACTTCCGTTCAGAATATTGATAGGATGCCCACTAATCTTTATAAATTATTATTATTATTAACTCACTTCAAAAAAAAGTTTATGGATTCAAAAATTGATGGTCATACAAGTTGATGGTCATTAAAGTTGTTCAAGACGTTAATGGATTCAAAAATTGATGGTCAACGACCGAGAGGCACATTGCCGAGAACTACAGAACGTACTCAAGGATCCAACATTTGCTTAATGAAAGTTTTACTTCATCATTTTTTTTTATCTAATGCTCATATCATGAAGAGTTTTACTTCATCATTTTTTATGGTAAGTCAATGAAAAATATTTTCATGTATCATTTTTTTTATATCCTTAAAAAATATAATAAGTTTTTAATTCTTTTCTTATGATATAAGTGTTTGACCATTTCCAATGTACAACTTATTATATAAGTCATATTTCTCATGGACTATATATTAATATTAATTAGAGACTATATTTCATACCAACTTACTAATTTTCTTTAAGTAAAATTAATTATTTCATTTCAATAAAATTTAATTGAAGTTTACACTAAATTAGCTCGAAGGTAAGTCTATCATTGCTGAATTTGTTAATCAAATAAAAGTTTAAACGTTCATTAGCTCGAGCATTTGTCTCTCACTGCTGAATCATTTAACTAAAAGCAAAACGTTAATATACCAGAATCATGAGGTAACAAACAATAACAGTAACAAATATTAACTGACATATTATTTCTTTCACCTAATCAGATATAATAAAAACAAATTTATTCAACAGACCCGCGTTTACCACGGGATATAAATCTAGTAAATGCCTAAAATACATTAAATTTCGTCCAAATGAGTTATAGATATTCGTTAAACGACTTGATAATGTGTAGGTAAATATGTATAATACAAGCGTTATCGGTAGGTTATCACACCCCCAATCTCGCAAGCAACAATCTCATTGAAGCGGTTTCGGAATTGTGTAAACATCTATCATTTGTTTAAATAAAACGTGTGCCAACCACCCACAAATATAGTGGTGTGGCATCCAGTACTCATGAGATCGAGGGTTCAAACCATGGCTGGGGTTTTTCTTGAAATGAAGCTATATGGTGGGCTTGGGTTACCCAACACTGTCTATATTTGCGTACGTAAAGGATCGTTCCGCGTTATTATTTTGCCCTAATTATATATTGAACAAAGCATATTGGTCGAATCCACTGTAGCAAATATTGTAGCTACTACAGTAGCACACTTTTTTCTTCTTTTTTTTAATTCAAAGCTGATGTGGCCCAATATTTTTGTTTTAACATTTTTTCCTTTTTTTTTTTCTGCTTCTTTTTTCTCCCTTTATTTGTCTTTCATCCCTTTTTTATTTTTTTTTTCTATAATTTTAGTTTTTAAAATTTATCTTTTAGATTAATTGGTTTAATAAACGTTTAAAAGTGTCCACTTTTTTGTTTTTTGGTAGTAAACATACCTATGATGATGTGGCTGCGATAATGTATTAAAAAAATAAATACCCGCTGCAACGTTGCTTAATGATTCTTGGTAGTAAACATACCTTTAATGGCGTGGTTATGGTATTGTACTAATAAAATAAAAAAAAATAAAAACCCCTCGCGTAAGGTAACCTACTTGTTAAAATCAAAACCCGTGTATAAAAAATAAAAAATAAAAAATCAAAACCATTGCTCTTCTTCCTGCTACCAGTGAAGAAGAAGATGAACACCGCAGTCATTACACCAAAAGCTTCTTCCTTTTTGCAATTTCAATCTCAATTCAACAAACCCACTTCACCATTTTCTCCAAGCTTCATTCCAATAAAATCAACATCTCCTATAATGGCAGCACTCTCTGTAGCTTCTTCCACTCTGGGACTTTCTGAAACCTTCTCTAAATTGAAAAAAGAGGGCAAAGTAACTCTCTTTTTTAATTCGGTTTATATCTGTTGGTTTTCGTTTATATCTGTGGGTTTTCGTTTTTATTCGGTTTATATCTGTGGGTTTTTGTTTATATATATATATATATATATATATATATATATGTAGATAGATAGATAGATAGATAGATTATAGGATTGTATAGATGTTGGTCTTATTGTTGTCATTAGAAACTATGTATAGTGTATAAGTCTAGAATGTTTATACCTTTGTGTATGTTTAGTTGTTTGTATAGGTTGATGATGGAATGGTAGAATCATGTATAGTTTGATTTCTTGTTGGTTATGCCCATTAGGCTTAGGGGTATGTCCTTAGCTGGAAGGTGTAACTATGTAAATTTTTTTGCTGACTAATAATAACGGTAAAACCTTAAGAAAAAAAAAAGAACATAATGTGGGGAGTTGTACAATGGATAGAATAAAGAAGAATAGTTTCGGTGAGTGTAAAGTTTACGAACTTATTTATTAGTTAGGGGTGTTTGAAGAAGTGTGAATTCAAAGTGATTATTGCAACTTGAAGAATTAGAATTAGATAATCAGATAAGTTTTCTCCGGAAAAGAAAAAAGAGAAAAGGAGTCTTTGGATGCTAATCCATTTAGGTGATCAGATATATATGTAAAAACCCATGGATACTTAACAAAATACTTTGACTTTTGGAGGAAAATATAAAGAATAGAAAAGAGAGTCTTTGGATGCTAATCCAAGCACTCACTTTTGTTTTCTAACAAGAAGATGATGACTCGAAAATGTGAAGAAAAGGGTTGGTGAGTGAGGAAGAGAAATGCCTAGATTTTGTCGAGTTTTGTCAAGTGTAATAATCTTTGTGTTAGTGGTCAATAGGATGACTAGTTAGGAGGACTTAGCATTTTTTATGTTGAACATGTTTTGATTTATATACCAAAAGTTAAAATGACTACATAGCTTATGGAGTGCAGAGTCCCAACATTGATAATTTTGGTTCAACCTACTTGTCAGCAAATCCTGTTTTCCATGCACGTACAAAACACGTTGAGGTGGATTTCCATTTTGTTCATGAAAAGGTTGCTCAAGGCCAGCTTTCGGTTCAGTTCATCACTACAGACGATTAGATCGCAGACGTCTTTACAAAAAGCCTCTTACGGTCCAAGCTAAGGGTTGCTCCCCGGCCTTATGCAGAGGAATACTAGACATATATTAGTTCCTATTTAATTAGTCTTTTTTAGTATAGGGTCTAATGTGTAATATTGTAGTCTATATATACCATGTACAATAACCGATTTTAATTACAAATACAATTCTGATTTACCAAGTTTAACTTTGCCTAATTGCTTCAAGACTTTAGCATTTGATGACATTGCTTGATGTTAATTTGATATTTTGAACATTATTACCGTACTTGTTGGGTCCTTTATTGTTTATATTATTGCATATATCTTTTTTTTTTTAAATTAAGATGATGCGCCTTACTTTTGTGAAGCCCGCCTGGGCCTGTTCTTTGCTTGCCAATCCCCAAGACCCCTTTGCGCTTTAGTGCACTTTGAGCTTTTCACAACCTTGGTCAAAATGGGTAATTTATGGAAAGGATGGAGTTGGGTTGACCCAAACACATTTTATTCAAATTTGAATAAAATGAGTTATGATGTTTTATGGATTTTAAATTCACTTTCGGTGTCTGTTTTGACGTGTTTCCTTACTCTCCAGCTTTAATATTTTTACCGGTTTGACCCTTAGAGAATAAACATTAAGTGAATTGACCATTTAATAAGTAAATGGGTTGCAGTTGCAACCTCTAGGCATAACCATGCTAGCTTTGAACAGAGGCCACTATACAACTTGAATGCATTTTTGAAGTCATTAGATCAATCAATGCTCTTACAAGCTCTTCTATGATCAAAGGTAGCATTCATACCATATATCACAGCCGGTGACCCTGACCTATCAACAACAGCAGAAGCATTGAAGGTGCTAGACTCTTGTGGATCCGATATCATTGAGTTGGGTGTTCCATATTCTGATCCGTTGGCTGACGGGCCAGTCATCCAGGTTATTTAGAGAGAATTATTATCTATTGCTTAAGTAGTAAATATTCTTCTAGATCTATTTTTAGTGCTCATACTTTTTTTTGTTTGTTTGTAGGCTGCAGCCACACGAGCACTGGCAAGAGGGACCAATTTCGATGCAATTCTCAATATGCTGGATGAGGTGCCCCATATTTAACATGATCATTATTTCAAGAACAACATAATGATCCTTGCTTCTCATTTTTTATTTTTTATTTTTAAAATTTGGTAGATATGTCATGCTCTCATTATTAAAGATGGGAATTTGATTAAATAAGTGTCGGTGGTTCAACCCAATCTGTTTTGACCCATCATTAGCCGCCTGCCCGCCTTTTAATATTCTTTTCAGAAAGATTCCGTTTTTTAGTAATTAAAGTGTTGTTTTGTTTTCTGTCATGAAAGTCTAATACTGTGTTTCTTATTTTAAATGCCAAATAGGTGGTACCACAATTATCGTGTCCAATTGCCTTGTTCACATATTACAACCCGATTCTTAAGCGTGGAGTGGAGCAGTTCATGATTACTGTGAAAGAAGTCGGTGTACATGGTAACATAGAAGCTAGATTATGTTTAATTTCAGTTCTATAGAGATACTGGTCAATGGTTTCTTGCTGATGTGAGTGGTTAAATTAAAGGGAGTAATTCCAGTTGATTAATGTCAAGATGGGTTGAATAGCTTAAAAGTCCCTTGAAGTATACAGAAGTATGAAGTATGTACAATCTTCTACATATCTCTATTTAAAAAGTTAGTTCTTTATATTCGAAAATAGCTTTTGTCATTATTATACTATATTCTCATAATAAGCATGGCTGATAAATTCAAAAAAATAGTCCAAGTGTTAAAGCATCAACCCATCCCATTTTGACACGCCCATTTTTTCGCCTATATTTTGAAAATTGGGTTTTGGTTGACTCCTCGAAATAGAGTATCATATGGTGTCACCCATAGGCAGGTACATAATGTAAATATACTTGTGACTCTGCAACTTGTTGAATACAGTATTCCTTCTAATTAGTTTTCTTCTCCTCTAGCATGTCAGTTACTAGATTTTTCGTGTTAAAAGTTTCATTTGAGTTTGTGTGTATGTTAGGCCTCGTGGTTCCTGACGTGCCTCTTGAGGAAACTGAGATCTTAAGACGGGAAGCTTCCAAGCATAAGATCGAGCTGGTAGGTTCATTTCTGCTTGTTGCCTATATGTTTTAGCATACCAGTAAATCTTACTTGACGATCAACATCCATCTTATAATTTTACAACTTTTGTTACCCGAAACTGTTTCTGTTTCTTTTAGGAATCACCAAAGTATCATGTCAAGACAATATATATATAGAGAGAATTCGTCTTTTCAATACATTTACAGCTTAAATCATCTTGTACAGGGGAGAACCTACATTGTTCAATTTTGAAAATTTTGTATGGTTTTTTAGCTTCATGGAATTAAATTTTTTTCTTGTAGTGAATATACCCATTATTTTCTTTGTGAGGATAGCCATTGATAAGAATAAAGTTCTGAATCTGCTACTGATCTAGTGGAGGGATACTTATACAATTCAATAGCGGTTGAGCGCCATATAGTTTACTGAATCTTGTCATTTTCTTAAGGTACTACTAACAACTCCCACTACTCCAAGAGAACGGATGAAAGCAATTGTTGAAGCTACAGAGGGATTTTTGTACCTTGTAAGGTTCTCTCTATTCAATTATACACCAAAAATTTGCGTCCTTTCTTATATATGGGTTAAAAAAGGTCAGGTAAGGGTATCCGGAAACAGGCTTTTCCTAAAAGTATGTTTTTTATAAGTAATAGGTGTATCAAATATGATTGAAAAAAAGTGTACCAGTTTCTATAATAATATGACTTTTTGAATAATCTGATTTTTTGAGTATTATGATTTTGGAGGTTATGTGCATTAAAAATACAGTTTGGGCTGGTAAATTAACCATGCATCAGTAAGTGAGTTGAAATTCTCACCTCTCGTGTTCTTGATGCTCATTAGTACTCCCTTCTCCCATAGAAATTGTAGCATATGACCTAGCACATCATTTAAGAGAAATAGGGAAATATAAGGGAACTATCAATTTCATTTATTCGTTTTAATGATATGACAAATCGGCAAGCAAGTTATTTCAAGATCAAGAATAGACAAAAGGAAATTTTACAACTTTCATGGGATATAGTGAGTAATAACTGATGCAACAAAGTTTTTAAACAGTGGAAATACATGTATAGAGAGTCTTTCTTTTAATAACTCGAACTCATTGTTTGGTGTATTAAATTATGTAATAGGTCAGTTCTATTGGAGTGACGGGGGCTCGTGCTTCAGTAAGTGGGAAGGTTCAATCTCTTCTGCAGGAAATCAAAGCGGTTTGTTTTAAGATCCATCAACAACTTTTCATACATAAATATTAGTAATGTAGTTGCCTTTCTACAAAAATAAAACAATTTTTAATACATAAAAAAGATGAAAACATGCAACATCATCCTATCTTTGTCTATTTGACAGGAGTCGACTAAGCCAGTGGCTGTTGGCTTTGGAATTTCAAAACCCGAGCATGTCAAACAAGTATGTCTTTGTTATTTCTTTAGATTTGGATAATTCTTATATTCAATGAAATCATAATATTTGATTGTTAATCAAGTGCCTTAAAGTACCTTTTAATCGTGACAAAGGAAACAATGTTGCCTTAAATCAATATCGTAGTTTCTTTATAATGATGACAACGGGAAAGTAAGTTTTAGAATAAAAAATTCACTGTAAATGAGTTTCTTTTGTGGAATTGGGTGAACTTTTTAGGACGAGCCTAAACGGGCGGGCAGTGGACTGGGTTGACCTGCTATGCTTTCTCAGTTTTTTGCCTATTTAGTTTATTATAAAGTGAGATATGCTAGTAAGATTACAAAAAACTGTTAATAAAATTCAATTTTTTCAAAACTGTGTGACCTTGTCAGCTAAAATTTTAAACTTTAGACCATTTAACCTGTATTTTACATAAATGGGTCGCAGTTACGTATAATCACATTCCATACCCATCATGGATATCAAAAGTAATATGTTTGACTTTTAAAGTCTTTCATTACTTGTTCTTTTGCCATTCAGCTGACTTGTTTCTCTTAATCTTCTGGTTATTGTAGGTGGCTGGATGGGGTGCCGATGGTGTGATTGTGGGTAGTGCTATGGTGAAAATACTAGGTGATGCAAAGTCCCCGGAGGAAGGACTTAAAGAACTAGCAAAATTCACAAAATCTCTCAAATCCGCATTGCTTTGATAGCACAATTTCAAATGAATCTTTTAGTTTAATGTCAAGAGGAGTTGTTCACATCTCAACGTAATTTGACAAATTTTGTTGGCATTTCTCTTTTGAAAATCAGAAATAGTAATATTTATGAAAATTGGGTACTTGGAAACGGAATTTTTTGTTGTTTGAATTTTGTGATGTTTTGCTATATAATAAGGCATTAGCATTTACCATATTTTGGTATAAACACTAACGCAATGGCTTATCTACGAATTACTGTCAATTATTATAAGATCACTGATCACTCACCATTTAGCTTTCAAATTTTACAACAGAGATTTCCCAGAGCTAAATGGTCAAATTTTACTCATCGTTTACTTTTCGTTAGATAACAATTATATATAAAGCGTTAGCAACTTTAACTCCTAGTGTAGAACATCAGGTATATAACAACCCACTCAGGATATCACTTTTCTCACCTGGCACCACTTTTACCTTGTTATCCATCATCCCTACCCAACGACCTCGGACACCACTAATATTTATGTTGTGTGAGAGAGAAGAAGAAAAACTTACCTCGACACAGATTGGTGTCCAGATGAACCTCCACGCCAAAGCAGCCTCTCGATAACGAGCACCACGTCGGACGACGTCAAGCTATGCTCTCTTTTAATCATTTGGTTATCGTTCAAGTTTGTGTTTTAACAGAATATTGTCCATTAGACTGTCAGAATTATACATGGTTGACTATGAAAAGGTTACCTGAATTTGGTCACCTTAGTTTATAAGCATTCACTCCATGTCTCCCATATATTTTAAGGCCATGATTGTACGTTCCAAAAGAATATTAGGTGACTTATCAAAGGTTGGTGTTGACCAAATGTATTACAGAACATTTCTCTTTTAGGATTACCCAAACCGACCCGAATTTATTTGCTTTTAGGCATTTGATGCATTTTTTTTATTTTTGGTAAAATGGCACGTTTCAACTTGAACCCGTTTCGGAATATGTTAATTAGGAGACTAACAAAGTCCCCACTATAAACTACAAAAATATATTATAAGCAACCACTTCACCAACGTAAATGAAGTTAAGTTAAAAGTATCAACAATGCCTTACAAAAAAAAAAAGTATCAACAATAGAGAAAGTTGAAAAGCCAAAAATCAAATACATTATATGAAATTTATAAATCTTCCGCAAAATATCTCTAACCAACAAATCGCAACCCTCATCATGCGACTTTGGTGAAGGTTGCAACTTTTAATATCCTCTTTTGCGATAATTACGATGTTAAACAGTGTGTGCCTAAATCAGCCAGGTCGCAATTTTGGATTGCGACTTTTTTTCATCGATCAGTCCAAAGGGCACCAATCATGGCATCACCAAAATCACTGTGGGAAGGGTGCAATTTTGTTACTGTATCGAGAGATTCTGTAAAAGGCTATTAAGTGTGTTTTATTTTGTGTCGACAAAGTTATTCTCTTAAAAGTACATTACATTAACATGAAAACTCTTCTAAAATATGTTATGATACAGCAAGGAACAAGCTAAAGTAGCAGCGAAGTAACACACGTAGAATGGATAATCATGACTGCTGTAATTAGGAAAAGATGAAAATAAAAAGGGCATATGATCTGTACTGTGGGCAGTACCCAAGTTGGGTACTGCCGCTCTCACACACCGGAGACTCAACATGTACATTTAATAAGTTTCAGGGGATAAATTAAAAAAAAATTCTTCACAAGTCTGCATTACGGATCATTTCCCCAAATAAAAAAGCATATAGGACAAAATTGTAATTAAACATGTGGCTGGATTGCATAAATTGAGCAGGCACAACTCCAAGAAATATGGATACCTCTACAATCAATACAAGTAATTTGGATTTCTAAAGTTACATACATCCCATCAAATCCGTCATCGATACAATTCCTACATGTTCTATGAATTTATATGATGTGACGCCATTTTTATATATATCACGAACCCAGATCATAAATCTGCAGTGTTTTTCCTGCAATTTAATTTATAGTCAAAAGCTCGCTGGAAAATGCTACCATGGTCTATTCTGATCTATCCCGATGTTTAGAAGTGTTGGTGTACAACGGTAACAATGAATGAGACCCGTGTTTCCTCCTCCCATAGCAACGCCAGTATACCAACAATATCAATGCTATGAATCCGATTTGTATCGCCCATCTATATCAATAAAATGTTAAAAATGTTAACAAAAAACTGTAGATGGAAAAGAATGCTTATTACTGGTTTTACCATAGTTTAAGGAAGTTGTATTAGTTTAAAAGTTGAAAGTCAGTCTTCAGACAATAAAAGTCAAAAAAGTTACGGGCCAAAACCTTATAACGAAGCTAGTAAAAAAGACTGGTATAAGTAGAGCAGTACAAAAGAATAACACAAATAAATACTACTCCGTATTTCTTTTCATAGTAGATTATATTATATCTCCATACAAACTACTAGTGAATTCAAAACCGGTTGCTTGTTCCTAGTACCTAGATTTTTTTGAAACATTCAAAAATTCATATTCACATAACTTCCAGGACAAAAAAGGTTTTTTTACTCGACAAGTCAAATTCTACAAATCAAGAGCTAGGATAAAGCAGGGTTTATACAATCATTACAAACTGCAATAATTCAAGCACTCAAGATTCTTCTCTTTCGTCTTCCCATTTAACGCATAAATATTTCACAAATAGCTAAACAATTTTCTTATCAACTATCAATTAAATAGGGAGTAGACGTTAACCGTTAGTAATCAGATTCAAAAGTAGGTGTTGATTTGTCAAAACGTTTAGTGCAATCATCATAGCATTAAACTTTGGGTCAAAATCAGTCATGTTGACCATAGCATCAAATCTTAGATAACCATTGCATGTTCACTATATTAGATTTGAGCTTACCTGTCTAAATCAAGAACTGGGCTGTAAACTAGAGTTTCCCAAGTGGCTACAATGCCATGCCAGACGGGATTATAATAGAGAGATTCCGGCGACCAAAACATCCGTGTGTATGTCTCCAAGAATATAAAGAGAATCCAAGCTCCAATCTCAATCAAGATGAATTTTATGATAAAGCGGCCTACAATCACCATCACAAGTGAAAACGCCACCAACCAATTAAATAGTCGGTGATTATATTCCTTGATGAATATAGATTTCGACTTCCCCATCATCTGCACATTTGAAAATTATTTGTCAATCAGTCGAATGATGTAAAACTTGGTCATCATTCCTTTAAACTATTTTAACCCATTTAGTTTTAAGGATTGATTTTTTTTTTTAAATTCTCTAACGGCCCAAATGGGCCAAATCAAAGACCCTAGAAGAAACGGAAATGAATCAAATGTCTCCCAAAATCTATTTTTTATACACACAAATTGTTTTATTCAATGATTTAGTTTATTAGCCTAATCATACTTTTTTTTTGTAATCATACTTAAATATAATCTTCCATAAAAAGCAGACATGGAAGCATTTGTGGGTCAACCCAACTTGGCCATTATGTTTCAACTTGTACTAAAATTATCAGTTTCAATCCAAACCCATTTTATATGTTACCCAACCCATCCCTATAGCCACCTTCTACTTTACACAGTTGTCTTCAGAAACGAATACAGTTCAATAATACCAGGAATATTAGTATGGATAAACATGTCAACCTTTGCCATCCGTTGTTCATATATGGTTTTAGAAGGCCCGACACACTCTTTTTCAAAACTTTGGTTGCAGTGGAGGAACCCTGCATTGAATTTGGCCATGGAAGGTAGTCTAAGTACTTGAAGCTGGTCCATTTTGTCCTCACACATTGTATAGAGTGCCTCACACAGCTTCGAGGACTGATATTGGTTTGCCATGACAAAATTCTTAAACATCTGCCAAGAAATTTAAAATATCTTAGAATTTACCAGACCGTATTGTTGAACGTAGAGCTTGATAGTTGATACTTTAAACCGGACTACAACTGGTTTGGAACCATGGGTGGAGCTACACACCCAAGAGGGTGCAGTCGAACTTGCTGAACAAAATTTTCTCCATAATTCTTGTGCAATTTAGTGTAAATCTAACGTAAATTTGCATTTGAATCCCCTGATTTTATATATAAGTCTTGATAAATTTGACAATGAACCCACTCGGCAAGAATTCTAGCTCCGCCCAACTGGAACAAAATGATTTACTCTAGTTTCCTAGAAATATATCAAGAATCCTAGTGAAACTTTCAGACCTACGCAAATGCCAAATTCTTACTTTCTCAATATCTTCATCAAGTGTTTCAACTGATCTCTTGGCATGGTGACGGCCAAAATGTTGTTCATCAAAAACTTTAAAGGATTCATCTCGTGACGATTCATGGATGGATTGTAGGGATTCCTCAGGGATGGGTAAAACCACTTTTGTCATACTATCCTCATATAACTTCAAACATCGCTCTAGAATTTTCTTGTTAAATACCTCCACAAGAGACCCTGTTGATGGAATCTCCCCCTTGTTCAAAGCTTCCAAGATCTGAAATCAACAATTTCTCAAGTTATTTAATTACCTGGAATTCAGCGATCACTGACGTTATATGAATTTTTAATATCTGAAACTATTGAGAATTAAGATGTCTAATATCCTTATTCTATCGCATGGTACCCGCAGAAAGCGTGGGCAATATATGGTTTCTGCCGGTTTCTCCTTTTTTACGGCAGTGACCGGCTTTAAATCATAGCATAGATAAAGTAGTTCTTGGAAAGTAAACATCCAGTCTTGTAAAGAACAAATGAGTTAATTAGAGAGGGTGGACTTAAACCCACTTTTGTATAGTATGTCAATTTGGGTAATACTTGATAGCTTATGCATAAAATATACAATAAGCTAAAAAGAAAACAAGATGCTTTACAAACCACGTATGCCGTCCTCAACTGTTTACAAGCTACTGAAATGTCACTAAAAAAATGACTCATTATTATTAACAGTTTGAAATCATCCTTTTAAATTACCTCTCCATGAAAATTTAAATAAAAAGAAAGAGGTAACCTAAACCAAATAGTTTTGATTAGGGAATACTCATTTTAGCTCATTAGCCGGCCCACATGTTTGCCACCTATAGGGTTATAGAAATGCACCTTCTCAAGAAAAGATACGAACTCCTCTCCATTAAGAGATTTTCCCTCTACAATCTTTGGACGGATAACAGATTTAACAACTTCTTTCAATTGCTCCCTCTTTTTTACGTAGCTCTGGTCAAGCTCCCCGTCTTTTAAGTCACAGAGCTTTGTCCTCTGGAGATGTGGCTGATAGTAGACAAGGTGTTATTGAAAAGAATTTAGATTTATGCATGATGTATGAACAGCTCGATGCCGGTAATGTTTTGTCTCCAACTGTTGAAATGGGTTAGATAAAACAAAGGCTTAAAGTAAAAGGGTCAAATGGGCCAAAGTGTCAAACAGGTCGATCGGAGAAAGTTACTCATAAATCCCAAGTTATTTTATTTGCAAAAAAAACAAGATTAGTATAAAAATCATAATTTTTTTGCTCATGTCTGACAAATTAAATATGAATAAAAAAAAACTATAAGATTTTGGACAAAAAGTGTTTCAAGTCAAAACGGACATGTGCAAAAAAAAAATTACTCATTTTCACCCCAATTAAAGTGGCCAATTACCAAAATTGTACAACCCGCCCATTTTGCCACCTCTAGATTTACATATATAAGAACCATACTTGTGGTAAACTGAAAGCAGTGCTATTGTCACCCATGATAGCCAGCGAGTCGCGAATCTGGTTAACCTATTTTAACACAACAAAGCAATTCAGACGTCGAATTACATAATTCATGTTGTGCTCGTAAGTATCTGAACAGTTGGTACCTGATCAATATTTTTGTCACCTGAAAAATAAGACTTTGAATAAGTTCAATCCCAAATAAATGCAACAAATTTTTTTTTAACTTAAATTGCCACAATAAACTGAACTTTCCCTCTTATAAAATAAATAATCCAAATTCGGGGGGTTTTAGATGTGCGTTTAAACTGGTGAAGTCAGGATAACCAGTTGAGTGTTTGGGTAAAAGTGATCATGATTTTGATTTTCTGATTTAGGGTCAAAATAATCAGGTTTGGAGAAGCCGGTAAAAAGCTGTAAGAAAACTGATTATTGAATGAAATGTAATACTAACACATATCTATAGTTCCAACTATATCATTAATTGTTTATCTACTTACAATTATATCCCGATGAGCAATTAGAAAGCACACATCCAGACAACCCTTTACTATTTTTAGTCATCTATTGCTATTATTAGAATACAAATATAAACATAAAAAAATATAAAAAAACAAAACTAACCCTCAGAATTAGGAACGTGTAGTAGAGCTTCATCTACCATCTCTTTTACAGACTTTCCCTCTGTAACAAGCCAAAAGGAAAGTTAAACATCAAGTTACAATGCCACAATGGATGGTCCATCAATCTATAAATGTGTGAAATCATCTTCCACATAAAATCTAGAAAAAGTGAAGCTACAATACATGTGCACAAGTTGATATACGATATGGGTGTTAGAATAGGCAGGTTGGGTAATGGGTCAAACAGGTTCGGGTACATTACAGGTGACTTTTAGGACAGGTAAAAAAACACGGAAGTCACTTTATCCATTTTTATATGTTTACAAGAATAGATTACAAGAGTACATAAACAAATAACTTTTTAACTTACGTAAAAAGTCACGTTGTATAAGCCACAGGAGTTTTGCTGGTTCAAATGCCACATCTTGTCCCTAGAAGTATATTCAGATCTAACGGATCAGACACAATTTAAAACTTCTCCTTGCACAAGCTGCTTATTATTTTTATGGAAAAGAAAGAATATACACTTGAAGAAAATACCCAAGTCGTTCAAATGTAATACGTACCTGAACTCTGTTCATTGACAATAAGAAGCAAAAAAAAATGGAAAATATTAGTTGTGGTCATATTATATGGGCTAAAACATGCCTTTCATTCTTTCAATGATAAGAATAAAATGAAACTAACCTTCCATAGAACTCTTCAGCAAGCTCAACAGCAAATGACAAACGGGATATATCAGCTTCACGTATCTGGAAAGATGAAGAAGAAAATCACCAACAATCGCACAATTTAAAAGGAACTAAGGGCATGCACCAAGGTGAAAAAGCTAGTGATGTTCATCAGTTCTGAGCTAGAATAAACTGCAACCAAAAACTACAAGAAACACAAAAGATAACCAAGAACCAGTTTTGGTTCCAACTTAAAACTTGTTCACTCCCAAACTGGGATGCGAAACTAATATAAGGTCGAGCTTTTTAATGAAAAAATAAGAATAAAAAAACACTGCTTTCAAAGAGGAAAAAAGTTAAAAAGCTTATCCCGTTCCAAACCAGACCAGACTGCAGTGCACACTGACATGTCATAACTGGTATTTCAGAAAAAGGGAGACTAACCGTCTCAGGCAAATTGTAGATAAGGACAGAGCTTAAAACTGTTGCAAGAGCAAATATCCTGCACGAATGTGAGTAAGAGAAGAGAATCCATGATTACGTAAGGAAAAAAAAAGACAAGAAAAATGACAGACTTGTACAAAACCTGTCATCATAGACGTTTGATTTCCCTATACTTTCAAATCCCTCTGTGTCGAGATAGAAGACAGACGTTTTCACTCCATTAACGTTCATTTCAACCGGAGTTCCCCATACCCATATTCCTAGAACCCATAAAACAGATGGTAAGTAACACCAACATATACTCATAACTAGTTTTAGACTTAGGAGATTACGATAGATTATAGTGCATGTGTACTCCATAGGGTAATTTAACCGATAATTTAGTTCTATCTTAAATTAATATCACTAACGTAACCAGTATCATAATTAAATATCTGTTGTTTAGTAATATACCAGTAAAGATATATACATAAACATCATTAGCATATCTCATTATTACATGGTATAAGACAAGGGAATTTTATCCATAGCATATTCAACTATAATCTTTACATTCAGGATGTTGATTATTCTATTGATTTTCAAATAATAAAATGAATTGTCATATTTTCAAGAAAAGTAGTTCAGCAAAAATCTAAGGATTTTAATCGACTACCTAAATAACCCTCTTAATAAAACATGCAAAGTAATTGTGAAAACTATTGAACCAGTCAAATTCAAAAACTTAAATGTAACTAATAACTGCTAACGGGCACTCAAGTAAAATTAGAAACTAATCTTTCCGATAAAGGAAAAGTATCATTTTCTAAGATAAATCAATCAACAAAGTGCTACAGTTTTTTGGGACAGCAATAGGGTTACTCGCTTTTAAGAAATGTTATCAGAGAAGCAAGATCCAATTTTCTACATATGAAAGCAACGCACCATTTTATCATGTAGCAAATAATTGCAAGCACCATAACTCATAGGAAGATTCAAGTAAATACCTTTCGTTTTAGTGTCACGCATGTGTCCGACACCAAAACCTGCAAAGTGTCAAACTTCAGAGCATAAGAATTTGTTAAAGAAAAGCAAATTATGTTTAGTAACAGCATAAGTATGTAAAGATGATCATACCTTCATAACAAGAAAGTGAGAGAAGCTGATTAAGCAGAAAAGATTTTCCAGATCGATATGGACCAATCACCTAATAAGACACCCTTATAAGTCCATTAAGAAAGAATACCAGAGATAGACAAAAGGGAGAGTGACTGCTTGATGCATTAAAAAAATTAAGAACTCAGAAGAGGCTATCTCGACTCATGTAGTTATATTTTGAACCATTACGTTACCTAGCCCAGCTGCATGCCCATCTTGCCACCTCTATAAGAAATTAAGAACTAGCATTTTCTAATCTCACCATTGGGTTACTAAAGACATTAAATAGAATGTCGGACTTCAAAGACAAAGAAACTATAATAAAATATGCAACTAGAAAATATAAAGCTTACGGCAACGGCTGCTATTGGATTCTTTATTCTCCGAATAGCCTCCAATCCTTCAACGGAAAGACGAAGTTTTGTATGACCAGGATCAGGTTCAATGATAGGAAACCTGTGTAGGAAAGAAAGAATACTCATTGCAATTTGCAAAATAATCAATTTCAGTATTTAGCAAAATAGAATATCTATCTCATATGATAGGTCAAAACTAGACTGGTGCCCGCGCGATGCGGCGGCAATGGTGGTAGCGGCGGCGGTGTGGTGGTGGCAGCAACGGGTGGTGGCAGCGGCGACTGGTGGTGATGGCTGTGCCGGCGGCTGTAGTGTGGTTATTGATGTAAGTGTAATTGATGTAAAAGGGGGTAGTGTAGTTATTTTAGGAGTTAATAGATAGATGTTGTAAATTATTTCATTAAGGGTATTTTAGGTATATTGGTTAATTATAAAAAGAAAGCTTTTGAAAAAGAGGGGCATTTTAGGTATTTCAAAGACTATAAGGTTGAAAAAGAAGAAAGGG